>BMAC01000016.1:3066204-3079365 GCA_014905375.1 Phtheirospermum japonicum | reverse complement strand
ATAATTAGATTATATAAAATTATTAAATAAATCTAAAAAGAAAAAAGAAACACGAGAAAAATATAAAATAAAATTAAAAAATAATAATATCAATTACAAAAATATTATCTCCCCTATATATTAATGCAAAATCCTCCTATATCCTATGTGTCTGTTTCCCATGCTTCGTTAGCTTTGGAAAAAAATTTGGTGCTTCGGTGTCATCCGAGCCTAATATTAACCTAATTTAGTATTTTTTCTTTTTACCTAATTTAATACTTTCCTAATATTATATTTTGCCTAATTCAATATTTTTCTTTTATTACATTTTACCTACAATGATATTTTATTTAACATATTTTGTCCAATTCAATATCTTATTTTTATTCTTCTAATATAAAAATATAAAAAATTTATATCTAATTAGGAAAAATCTATATAAGTTGAATTAGTTTTTATTTACAATAAAAGTTGAAATAATTTTATTACAATTCTAAATATTTATTTAAGAAAAATATGAGTTATATAAAGTAATTACAAAAGGGAAATAAATATAAAAATATAAACTTAAATTTTTTTTATCCAATCCCAATATAATAAACTAAAAATAATATTAAAAAAATATATGAATGTTACACCAAACAAAAAAATAAAAACAAAGTGAAACAAAAAAGATAGCATAATACTAATACTAATACTAATAATAAATTATTATGCCTAAAAAATAAATATTAAATATATTCTATATCTCTTTATCTAATTCAAATATAATGCATTGATACATATATTATATATCTGCACGAATAAATTAGTATCTTACGCAGAATTTTTTTTTAAAAATAATATTACATATACTACAAGTTAGATGCACGACATATTTTTAATAGAATTATTAGTGTCTTATACATTTTAATTTTTTATATCACATATTCACATGTAACACGCGGGTGTTGTATAATTTATATTTTTTCAAACTCAATTTTATACGGGTTTCCCTGTCAAATTTAAGGTATTTTGATATACATTACAACTAATTAAGTGACTTAATGTAAAAAAAAACTTGAAAATTCTCTATACTTAAAATCAGTCTTATCGTGATTAGAATAAATAATGTTCTTGATATATCACAACTAATTTCGTGACTCACAGTAAAAAACTTGCAAAATTCTTATTTTTGAAAACCAATTTTACTGTAATTAGAACAATTAATGTTTTGATTTGTGTGTAAAAATTACTTATTGTGAAAAGAAAATAAAGAATACTACGATTTGTATGTACCATTTTTAATATTATTTTTTGGTATTTTTAATGAATTTTATTCTTTCAAATCCCGCATAATATGCGTATGTCTGCTTCGCAGTTTCGTTTGGCAAATAAAAAGTTCTGGAGTTTCGGTTGCTTATGTTTCATCCGAGTCTAATATCTACTTAATTTAATATTTTCTTTTTATTGTATCTCACCTAATTTAATCTTTTTATTTTATTATATCTTGCCCAATTTAATATTTTTCTTATATTTTGTCTAATTCAATATTTTTTTTTATTCTCCTAATATAAAAATACAAATAAGTTATATAAAATTAGTAGAAAAGATATAAGTTAGTTATTTTAATTAAAAGATAAATATATAAGATATAATTTTAATTAAAAAATTATTATGAAATTATTAAATAAGTAGTGTTTATAATAAATATTAATATAATATTAATTTTGTAATTTTAAATATTCTATATAGGTAAATTAAGGTTTATTTGAAATAATATAAGTATGTAACTAAATATTGGTAATGAATTCAATCTAACACAAAAACATAAAATTATATTATAATAATAATAATAATAATAATAATAATAATAATAATTATTATTATTATTAAATATTGATTAGACATCGGTACAATGTGACACGAGTTGAGAGTATGACATCTGTTTAGGTTTTCAAAGTATGTAAGTAATATTATTAACGAATTTAATCTAAATATTAAAATACAAAATAACATAATAATAATTAATAAGTAGAGATTAGGCACAGGTTTAGAATGTAACTTCTTTTGAATTTTTATAAATATGTAAATAAAATTATTAACGAATTGAATCTAAGCATGAAAATAAAAATTTAAAAATTATAATAATTAATAAATAAATAAGACACGTACAAGGCAATGTTGAGGATACATCATTTGAATTTCTCATTTTACATACAAATTTATAATTATCGCAAATATTTTTTATATTTATCTTTTAATAAACCCCGTGTAATACACGGGTTAGTATTTTCCCTTTGTATATATTTACCTACTTTAATACTTTCCTAATATTATATTTTGCTTAATTCAATAATTTTCTTTATTACATCTTACCTGTTATAATACTTTCTTTAACATATTTTGTCCAATTCAATATCTTACTTTTATTCTTCTAATATAAAAATATAAAAGATTTATATCTAATTAGAAAAAATCTATATAAGTTAAATTAATTTTTATTTACAATAAAAATTGAAATAATTTTATTATAATTCTAAATATTTATATAAGAAAAATATGAGTTATATAAAATTATTACAAAAGAGAAATAAATATAAAAATATAAACTTAAAGTTTTTTTTATCTAATCCAAATATAATAAATTGAAAATAAAATTAAAAATATATATATGAAAAACTATTGTTACACCAAACAAAAAACAAAAATAAAGTGAAACAAAAAAGATAACATAATACTAATAATAAATTATTATGCATAGAAAAATAAATATTAAATATATTCTAAATATTTTTATCTAATTCAAATATAATGCATTGATACACACATATTATATATCTGCACGAACAAATTAGTATCTTACGCAGAATTTTTTTTTAAAATAATATTAAATATACTACAAGTTAGATGCACGCCATTTTTTCAATAGAATTATTAGTGTCTTATAAATTTAATATTTTATATCACATATAACACGCGGGTGTTGTATATTTTACATTTATATTCTAAATCTTTTTATCTAATTCAAATATAATGCATTGATACACATATATTATATATTTGCACGAAAAAATTAGTATCTTACGCAGAAAAAAAATAAAAAATATTACATATACTACAAGTTAGATGCACGATATTTTTTCAATAGAATTATCAGTGTCTTATAAATTTAATATTTTATATCACATATTCACATGTAACACGCGGGTGTTGTATATTATAGAATTATCAGTGTCTTATAAATTTAATATTTTATATCACATATTCACATGTAACACGCGGGTATTGTATATTTTACATTTTCTCAAACTCAATTTTATGCGAGTTTCCCCGTTATTATTAAATATTGATTAGACATCGATACAATACGACACGAGTTGAGAGTATGACATACGTTTATGTTTTCAAAGTATGTAAGTAATATTATTAACGATTTTAATCTAAACATTAAAATACAAAATAACGTAATAATAATTCATAAGTAGAGATTAGGCACGGGTTTAGAATGTGACTTCTTTTGAATTTTTATAAGTATGTAAATAAATTATTAACGAATTGAATCTAAGCATGAAAATAAGGATTGAATAATTATAATAATTGATAAACAAATTAGACATATACAAGGCAAGAGTTGAGAATACATCATTTGAATTTCTCATTTTACATAAAAATTTGTAATTATCGCAAATATTTTTTATATTTATCTTTTGATAAACCCCGTGTAATACACGGGTATTAAACNTATATATATATATATAATCACATATGATGCATTGAAAAGATTTTAATTTAGTAATTAAAAGTAGCAGATAACAAATTGATATTAAAAGAAGTAAAATAAGAACAAAGAATACAAGCAATGTAGTGGTAATAAACTAGGTGTATGAAATAAAAGTTTTTAGAGGATGCACTTTCCCCTTTTCTTTTTCATTAAGTAAAAGAGAACAAACAAATTGATATTAAGAGTACAAGTAACAAACTTAGAATTAGAATAAATATGCAGAAATGCCAAGTGCAAAAATTAGAATAAATCAATTATAAATTGGAATTAAATAAAGTTGAAGGATTAGGTTATAAATTAATTAAATCTATAATAATAATTTTACATTTTAATGTTATTATTATTAGAGAATTACTTTGGTAATATAATAATAATAATATTTTTAATCATTAAATTAAAAAAGTACTATACAGTACAACTTAAACACCCCTTTACCATGTTGTACTCTAAATGGATGGATGAGATTGAATAATAACAGTATCTACTCTAAATGGATGGATGAGATTGAATAATAACAGAATCTAGTGGTGTAGAAAGTGTAACTACAAATAGTCAAGTACAACGGGGTGACTGCAATTAGAAACACCCAACTTACTTATATATTCTTTCTTTTTCTCTTACACACACAACAGAGAAAGGACAAAAGAAAAAAACTAAGACCAACACTAATTTTCTGCGTTTTGCCCTTTTTTAACAAACACTAATTTTCTCGCTGCTACCCTGCTAAGTTTCATTATTGCTGCCACTTAGAATCTCATCTCTCGAAATTATTAGAAATTTCAAAATTCATTATCAACCTGAACATTTGAGGTGCATTGAGCTCTGTATTATTTAACTTCTCAGCTACTATCTCTATGGTAAACCCTTGCTTTGTAATACATGATAATGTCTATGATAAATGTTGCATACAAGTTAAATATTTTAAACATAGTAATTAAGAGCAATGTACATCGTTATTTTTTATTCACATGTAATTGTGCTTTACATGGAAAATAAATTTAAGAGAACAATTCTTAGAGAAATCGAGATTCTATTCAAAAACTGGGTGTATAATATCGATTATCGCATGGATATTTTTAAAATTAACTATTGTAAAGATAAGAAATAATACTTTCAATCTTTTTATAAAACAATGTTAATTGAGTTAGATTTAAACTATTTGTCTGCATAAACGCGAATTATATATATATATGTTTTATTGATGATTTTTAAATTTAAATTAATTCCAGATATATTATGAATGACTTTTGATTGATCGAGTTGGTTTAATTACTTACTAAAAGTCGAGTATATACTTAATATAAAATATTAAAATTAACAAAATAAATTTACACAAAATTAGTGCGTTGGAATCTTTTTAATTTAATTCAGAGGAGATATGATTTGGTTATTAAGTTTTATAATTATAATTATGAGACTCGTATAATGGTTTGACTAATAAAAAAAGCGATTTAATCAAACTGTATTGTTAAAAATGGTCAAATAATATGAGATAAATGTCAAGTCTCGCACCAAATACATGTATTTTAAATTACATCCGTTTCTCGATTTTCTATTAATATAATTAACTAAACTTTAAAAAGTGTATTCTTATAACTCTCATGCAATACGCACCAACTTTATATTGCATTATTGAGAATTAAAAGGCTAAAATGATTTAAAATTACTTATTTCAAAGTAAATTCAAAAAAATAACAGTTAATGTAGTCTATAACGAATTTTTCAAAATTTTGAAGTAAATAATATTTCATTTTTTCTTTGTATTTAGTTTTTTCCCTTTGCACGTTATTTCCAACTGACATTGGGTATTAATGATCACACTGAATAACCCAGTGTCAGACCATACCTATTGTAAAACAGCCCTTGACAGATTACGAAGAGATCTGATTAGGAGAATAAGGAGGCAGCATATACGTCACTTGGACGAGAATAATAAAGGCCGAAAAGCTTGAATCAGAAATTAGAGAGCTCCGGTACGTGGATTCTGAAAGAGGAGCACGCATAAGGAGCATACTCTCGGGATTTTGGCAACACATGCAAAAAAATTTGAGGATTTAATTGCACAGGGGTTTTCAGATCTTTTCTTAAAGCCATATTTTATTTACTATTATTATTTTTTAATTCTATGTTCCCATGTGTTAATAGAATATTTATTCCGGTTTAAAGTGATGTATAAACATATTTGATGAGACTGTGATTTAAATTTCGTAACATATTCTCTACTCGATCCTCGGATATTTTTTTGTTATAAACTTAATTATTTTATTATATGATTTCTTGGTCTTAGTTTTTGCTTGAGGTCAAGAAAGCAACAGTTCATAAACAAAACCATACATTTTCTGATACAAAGAAAGGTAAATACAAAGTATACCTTTTTAGGAAGATGACAACTTGCTTAAATAAGGCTGCAGCTCATGGACTTAGCTCAAGACCCTAGACACGTGTAAAGCTACAAGGGGCTATGCTAAACCTAGTAAACGGAAGGTTACATATAACAGAATATCCTGGCCTTCCTTTGACACCGTTTGACAGCTATAACCCTAGCAAAAAGACAAGAATGCTAGCTGGACAATATTGCTGATCATGTGATGAACTGTTGCCAATGCATGGGCATGCATGGTTATATATTTCAACAACCTCCCTCAATCCGAACCTGGAGAAGGAGAAACATTAAGTTTGGATCTGAACCAGATGAAGGATTGATCTGGTAAGGGTTTGGTAAGTATATCTGTCATCTGATCCACAGAAGGAACATGTTGAACTCTGAACACTCCTTGATTTACTTTGTCTCTTACAAAGTATAAATCCAACTCAGTATGTTTGGCCTTTGAATGAAGAACTGGATTGGCTGCAAGGGCCTCAGCACCAATGTTGTCTGTCCATATAACAGGTGTAGATTTTAAAGGAATCTGAAGTTCTTTGAGCAGTTATGTGATCCAAATGATATCAGTGGAGCAGTGAGCTAGACTTCTAAATTCTGCTTCTGTACTTGATCAGAAAATGGATTGCTGCTTCTTAGAACACCAAGTCACAAGATTATTACCTAAGTAAACACAAAAACCAGATACGGACTTTTTGTCATCCATGTCAGTGGCCCAATCTGAATCAGAATAGGCAGTGATATCTAGTTGAGTAGACTGTGAGAAGGTGAGTCCATATGTGAGAGTTCCTGCAAGGTATCTCATTACTCTTTTCAATGCTTTCCAATGAGGCTCAAGAGGATTTTGCATATATTGGCTTAACTTGTTCACACTGAAGGTGATTTCAGGTCTTGTAATGGTTATGTATTGTAAAGCTCTAATTATGCTCCTGTATGTAGTGTCATTTACATTGTTTTTACCAGTGTACTTTGAGAGTCTAACTTTGGATCCCAAAGGTGTGTCTATTCCCTTGACATTTCCCATACAAAATTTATGCAGCAAGCTTTGGATAAACTGACTTTGAGACAAATGCAGTTGATTTATACCATTATGCTTGAAGTCAATTCCCAAAAAATGGTGCAAGGATCCTAGGTCTTTAAGAGAAAATTTCTGATTTAAGACATGGATCAGATCATTGATTTCTGTGTCAGCATTCTCTGTAACTATGATGTCATCCACATACACTAGAACTAGAATATAATTCTGTCCCATGATCTTGTAGAACAATGAGGGATTAGCTTTTGATCCTTGAAATTGTAGGTTGAGAAGTTCCTTCCTGAGCTTACAGTACCAGGCTCTTGGAGCCTGTTTCAACCCATAGATGGCTTTTCTGAGTTTGAAAACAAGATTAGGGTTATCTTGACTTTCAAAACCTGAAGGTTGCTGCATATAGATATCTTGCTCCAGGTCTCCATTAAGAAATGCATTGTTAACATCTAGCTGCCTTATAGTCCAGTTTGAACTTACATCAAGAGTTAGAACAATCCTGATAGTGATTGGCTTGATGACAGGGCTAAAGGTTTCTTGATAGTCAATGCCAGGATTCTGAGTGTAGCCCTTAGCCACTAACATGGCTTTGTATCTTGCAAGAGAGCCATCAGAGTTCCTCTTGATTTTATAAATCCATTTACACCCTATGATAGGCTTGTTTGAAGGTCTAGGAACCAAAATCCAGGTTTTATTTTCCATAAGTGAAGAGTATTCAGCCTGCATAGCCTCCTCCAGTTTTTCAATTCAAAGGCCTCTTTCTCAGAAGCTGGTTTAGTTTCTAAGTTGATTGACACAAGAGCTTTAGGCTTAAAGATCCCTGCTCTAAACCTTGTAATCATGTGATGTGTTGGTTTAGGAGAAGGTGTGGATGAGTTTCTTTTGTTATCAATTTGGAGATCAACAACAAGAGGGATCATGCTTGCACTGGACAGTGGGGAATTCGTTTTAGAGGAGTGATGAGTGTATGAAAAACGATCCTGAGATGGTGAATTTTGGTTTGTAGAGTGTGGCACAGCATGTTTTGATACAGTGATTATGGTAGGAGCAGGTAAATTGGAGAGCTCAGAGCTTGTAGAAGGAGTTTTTGTTGAGAATTCGGTGAGGTGAGGAAAAACAGTTTCTTCAAACAGAATGTGTCTAGTGATGATCATTTTTCTTGAGAGTAAGAGAGCTTTATATCCTTTATAGTTATCACAATATCCAATGAAAGTAGAGGGTAAGGATCTGAATTGAAGCTTATGCTTGTTCAGTGGTCTGATGTATGGATAGCACAGACAACCAAATACCTTAAGCTGATTATAATCTAGTGGAGAGTCAAACAAACACTGATAAAGAGATTTATCTTTCAGTATATTAGTAGGTAGCCTATTGATCAGATAAATAGCTGTTCTGAAGGCATCAACTCAAAAATAGTGTGGAACACCTGATTGAGCTAGGAGAGCTAAGGCCATTTCAACAATATGTCTGCGCTTCCTTTCAGCAAGTCTATTATGTTGTGGTGTATATGGACAAGAAATTCTGTGTTTGATCCCTTGTTGTTGAAGAAAGGGAGTGAAGGTTAGGAATTCAGTCCCGCCATCACTCTGAAGTGTTTTGATCCTAGTCTTGAATTGATTCTCCACTAGCTTACTGAACTGAATGAAGGCAGAAAGAGCCTCACCTTTTGTTTTCAAAAAATAAATCCAAGTGTATCTTGTATACTGATCAACAAAGCTAATGTAATATCTATGATGAGAATAGGTACTCACAGGTGATTTTCCCCAGAGGTCACTATGAACAAGCTCAAATGCATGAGTATAAGTAGTATGAGATTCAGGGAAAGGCAACTTGTTTATTTTGGACTTGCAGCAGCATCACACACAGGTGGTCAATTATTATCATCAAAAGACAAATTAAAGTGCTTAAGAACATTACCAACAACTTCAATAGCAGGGTGCCCTAATCTCTGATGCCAAACATACATGTTTGGTCTTTTTTGAAAAACAGAAACATTAATTGAAGGTTGATTCAAACTCAACTTATTTGCATCTGCAACTTTATTGAAATTAAGAGAAAAACCAGCTGCTTGAATTTCTTTCTCTTGATTTCCCTTGGTCTTGAGTTCAAACTGATATAAACCATCCTTAAGTTTCCCTTGAAGAAGAGTTGCCCCCGTAGCTTGATCCTTAACAACACAAAATGTGGGATTAAATTCAAAAAACACAGCATTTTCTTGAGCAAATTGAGACACACTAATAAGATTTCTTGTGATGGAAGGGACAAGTAAAAGGTTCTTGAGCAGAAAAAGAGAAGTACACTATATTTGAGTTTAGTATTACCAATGTGTGTAATGTCCAGACCTGTTCCATTTCCCATATGTAGCTTGTTTGAACCTTGATATTCAGAGATGGTGTTGAGGTTGGACATGTCATAGGTTAAATGATTTGTAGCACCTGAGTCTGGAAACCAATTCGATGTGTTTGAGGTAACAGATGTTGTATCTTTACTTTGAGAGGCAACCATTGTAGTAGGATTGTAATTTCTGTTGTTGAACTGCCTTGTATTCCAACCTTGATTAGCTGAATTAGGAACAAAGTTCAAGTCCCTTCTGTAGTAACACTTTTCAGCTGTTTGATTTGTATAATGACAAATCTGACAGGCAATTTTGTTGAAATTATTTCTACCTCTGCCTCTTCCTCTATTTTGCCTTCCTGCACCTCTGGAATAGTTACCCTTGCCTCTAGGATTCTGATAAGAGATGTAGCTTTCTCTCTTCTTTCCATGAACAACAAGATTAGTAGCAAGAGTGCTACTGTCATCAATCATAGCTGGATTAACAAATTCAATCCTATTTTCAAAACTCAACAAGAGTACACTGACTTGATTCACTGTGTAAAACTCAGGCCTTGAGGTAACAGACACAACAACAGAATCATACTCACTACCAAGGCCAGAGAGTATGCGCATAACTTGATCTGATTCAGACACCTTTTGACCAGTAGAAGCTAAGGCATCACAACACAATTTGACCTTATTAATATACTCTCCGATGGAAAGATTACCTTTTTTTCACTGTGGATAGCTGCAGCTTATATTGCATCTGCCTAGCTAGAGCTTGACTGGAGTAGTTCATCTCCAATGCCTTCAACATTTGGTGAGAGGTGTCCAGTCCAACCATGAGAACTAATAAGCTTTCTGAGTGTGAAGATAACACCATGAGGCTAGCAATTGATCTTGTCATTGATAGGCAAGAAATTCTGGATTCAGCTTTAGCACATCAGGATTTTATGTGCTTGTGATGATTTTTGGTGGAATAATGACAGATCCATTCAATTATTCTTAAAGTCCATAGCCTTGGACAACTGTGAGAATATGTTGTTTCCAGATGAGATAATTTGAATCTGAGAGTTTGGTGGTAAGGAGCTGAGATTGAGGTTGAAAAACTTGCAGGTTTGAGTTTGTATTATTAAGGATAGGGTTTGAAGATGTGGCTGTGGATGATTCAGCCATGATGGAACAAGACACGGTTTAATAAATGCAAAAGATGATAGTAGCACCAGAGACAGGTTCAGGGACCTGCTCTGATACCATGCTTGAGGTCAAGAAAGCAGCAGTTCATAAACAAAACCATACATTTTCTGATACAAAGAAAGGTAAATACAAAGCATACCTTTTTAGGAAGATGATAACTTCCTTAAATAAGGTTGCAGCTTATGGACTTAGCTCAAGACCCTAGACACATGTAAAGCTACAAGGGGCTATGCTAAACCTAGTAAACGGAAGGTTACATATAATAGAATATCCTGACCTTCTTTTGACACTGTTTGACAGCTATAACCCTAGTTAAAAGACAAGAATGCTAACTGGACAATATTGTTGATCATGTGATGAACTGTTGACAATGCATGGGCATGCATGGCTATATATTTCAACAGTTTTGCCAACTAAACTAGTGTTTTTTATGATTTATGGTAGAATAGGATTCGTAATCCGTAACTATAGTGAGTTTAATTTCACAAGTAGTGAGAATGGAGCTTATTCGATTAGAAAACATGAGTCCAAGGTCCCTTAGGTCGATCTTATGAACTTAATATGTTGTCTATTCCATTATTTTAGTTCTAAGCGTTATAGATTTAAAGAGCTTATTTTAAATTACTCGTCGCGACAGGATCGATTAAATAGATTGTTAATTGAATAAATTAAGACGCGATAGGAATCAGAACTTACTGTTGGCTTCGTAATAGAAATTTAATGGATTAAATAAGAGTTTAGCGTGTGATTGGATTTGTAATAGAAATTTAATGGATTAAATGAGAGTTTAGCGTTAAATTACATTACAGTTGAATCGAAACGTGAATAAATTGGAATTCTTCTTAATTTGGAATACTTATTTTATTATTTTTGCTTAGTTTATTAATTTAGTTTAATTATTAGTAAATTAAATCTTTTCAACCAACCCCCATTATTTATTTAATTAATTAAGTCAACTAAGTACGAATACTTTTATCCACCCCTGTGGGATCGACTTTTATTTGCCGTTTTTACAATTTAGTTGAGTTATAAAAAAGTTATTTAATTTTGTGTGCTTTGACAATATACCAACTCCCCGTTAGAATGCTCTCAGCAAGCTCTATCTATTTAATTTACTTTTATACTATCCTAGAAATGCACGACTTCTAGTTTAGTACCTATGAAACAAGAGAAAGAACAATTACGGATTACAGTTTCGAAGCTAGCAAATGAATATGCAAAATTTAAATAACTATCTTCAAATAAATGGTCTAGTCTAAATCAACCAATCAATCAAAATTTATAACCAATATAATTAGATAGCATAAATTGTTGAAAAATAAACTACGTTTACAAAGAAACGAGCACAAACAGGGAGTAGTAAAATAATCACTAAACTGGAAAAATAAGAAAAGAACAGAAAATGATTAAAAAGTCGAGTCGAGTTAGACACTCTCTCCGCAATACAAATTTGCCCCGGTAGTGCTTCTTAGTTTTGGAAAATCTTTCCCAAAGATGAAACGACTACGTCTTTGGTTTAACCGCACCGTTAGAAACCAAAGCTCTGGCGAACTGGTCGAATTTGGACTGAGCTACGAAATAGGAAAAAATATGCAGAAAGTAATGCTTGCTGAATGCTGAGAGTTGTAATGCTTTCAGGTGTTATTTTCGTGTGTTGAAAAATGCAAGAGAACTCACCCTTTTATAGAGGGTTTCCAGGGGAGGTAACAGTCTGCTTAATGGCGTTCTTAAAGGCGTCATAAAGCCATTCAAACAGTCAGGTATAGCCAGCATGAACCTGGACTGGTTCAGCGTGCAAATACATTGCATGTTTGAATTCAAATGTTTGGAAACGTTTGAAAGGTCATGTGTCAGCCGTACGTAACGGTCAAGAGTCAACAGGTGCGTGAAGGTTCAAAAAAGAAACTAGGGTTGAGCCAGAA
This sequence comes from Phtheirospermum japonicum, assembly GCA_014905375.1. Taxonomy (NCBI): domain Eukaryota; kingdom Viridiplantae; phylum Streptophyta; class Magnoliopsida; order Lamiales; family Orobanchaceae; genus Phtheirospermum; species Phtheirospermum japonicum. The sequence goes on along the minus strand of BMAC01000016.1, from coordinate 3,066,781 downwards.
CCCGAACCCCACACGGACCACCTCAATCGGACCAGCCAATTCGGACCAATTGCCCAAGACCCAAGACCCAAGACCAAAGTCCCAAGTCCTAAGTCCCAGGCCCAGGGCCCAGGACCGAGGTCCGAGGTTCGAGGTCTGCAAGACCCAAGCAGTCCCAAGTCTAAGCCCAGGCAGGCCCAGGACCAGGTCCGAGGTCGAGGTCCGGGTCCGGTTCGCTCGGATCCGCTCGGCTCCGCCGTGCGAAGGCGGGACGTGGCGAACCCAAGTCCAAGAGCCCGCGTGAGCTTTGTTTACACAAAGCCCACAACACTCTCTGGCCCACTTGATGTACATTAAAGAAATGTAATCATTTTTAAACTCCCTTCCACATTGACTAACATTCAATGTGGGATAAACGAAAATGCATTAAAGCAAACCGTTCAACTTCCAAGACATCATTTCTCACTCACCAATAAATGGATTTGAGAAATTCAAAATGCTACGATTATCTACACGACACGTAGATTAATCCTATATACAATTCGTTACAACGAATTTTCGCTGCACCATTTAATTAGAATAAATCCAATTTTATAAC
>BMAC01000016.1:3053032-3066179 GCA_014905375.1 Phtheirospermum japonicum | reverse complement strand
GGCTCGGATCCGCTCGGCTCCGCCGAAGGCGGGACGTGGCGAACCCAAGTCCAAGAGCCCGCGTGAGCTTTGTTTACACAAAGCCCACAACACTCTCTGGCCCACTTGATGTCACACTAAAGAAATGTAATCATTTTTAAACTCCCTTCCACATTGACTAACATTCAATGTGGGATCATCATTTCTCACTCACCAATAAATGGATTTGAGAAATTCAAAATGCTACGATTATCTACACGACATGTAGATTAATCCTATATAATTCGTTACAACGAAGTTTCGCTGCACCATTTAATTAGAATAAATCCAATTTTATAACAATCCCCCACATGAGTGAGAAACTCCAAAAAATGAAAACATGAATGCAAAAATATAGCTCAGTCCTTATGAGATAATAGAGAATAGGAATAGGTGGCTTGTGGCCTTGAACCCTCCTTAGTTAATACTACCGAGCATACCGGCGGATTAGTGAACACAATTCTTGAACTATTCCCCTTTGTGTATACTAGACAATAGTACCAACCCACTAAGGTCTCAAAATTCTTCCGTTCTCACGTTTATGTCCTTTTCTAGCCACGGACAGCTTCTTTGGATTCATAAGCATACAGTAGAAGCGGCCCTCACTTCTCGCTTACATAGGTGATTCTTCAAATCAGCATTCTGTTATACTCAAGTCAAAGACCTGCACAAGAATCATTAAAAATCAGAGATTTATCCTCACCACGTGACAGATTATAAACTCTGCTTTTGCCGTAAAGGAATAGGGTCGTAGAGATTTACTTACCCAGAATTTTATAGTTTAGTTTTCCCATTGAACCAAGTTTGTGGGATCTCCACTCATCATGGTTGGGTTTCCACTACAATCATCTTTAAGATGTGGATTTCACTCCCACTCCTTCAAGCAACTTGTACATCTGATCTCGAGCTATYTTCTTAGTGAATGGATCCGCTAGATTATCTATCGACCTTACGTAGTCAACTGAYATAATCCCACTCGATAACAGATGTCTTACGGTGTTATGTCTCCGACGAATATGTCGAGACTTGCTGTTATACCAACCACTTCTTGCCCTTCCAACAGCAGCTTGACTATCACAGTGAAGCATGACCGGCGGCACGGGTTTCTCCCAACATGGAATATCTTCTAAAAAGTTARGAAGCCATTCAGCTTCTTCACCTGCTTTATCCAAAGCGATAAACTCAGATTTCATGGTGGATCGGGCTATACATGTCTTTTTAGTGGATCTCCAAGAAACAGCTCCTCCCCCAATTACAAACACATATCCACTTGTCGACAATGAGTCCTTTGTGTCGGATATCCAGTTTGCATCACAGTATCCTTCAAGTACCCTGGGGTGTCTACCATAGTGTAGCCCAAATTTCAGAGTATACTTTAAGTATCTCAAAACTCTCACAAGCGCTTTCCAGTGTTCGCTACTCGGATTGCTTGTATATCGACTCAGTTTGTTTACCGAGCAAGCTAGATCAGGTCTTGTACAATTGGAGATGTACATCAAATATCCAATGATTCTAGCATAGTCCTTCTGAGCAACAGGGTCACCTCTGTTCTTACTTAAGTGAACGTCGAGTTCCATAGGTGTCTTTGCTGGAAGACTATCGTGTGCATTGAATTTCTTGATCACTTTCTCAATGTAATGAGATTGTGATAAGACAATTCCATCTGGAGTTCTTATGATTCTTATGCCAAGAATAGTGTCCGCAACTCCCAGATCCTTCATGTCAAAATTTCTTTTTAACATGAGTTTCGTATCGTTAATCACTTGTAGGTTGCTACCCATGATTAACATATCATCTACATAAAGACATACTATAACAAATTTGTTATTAGTATTCTTAATGTATACACATTTATCACACTCGTTTATCTTGAACCCATTTGACATCATCACTTCGTCAAATTTCAAGTGCCATTGTAAAGTTTGCACACCTTTCTTTCTTGTCCAGGTTTTACAAAACATTCAGATTGTTCCATATAAATTTCCTCTTCTAAATCGCCATTTAGAAAAGCTATTTTCACATCCATTTGGTGAATCTCAAGATTGTGCAAAGCAGCAATCGCTAGAAGCACCCGGATAGAGGTAATTCTCGTCACAGGAGAGTATGTGTCAAAGAAATCATAACCCCCCTTCTGGAGAAATCCTTTCACAACCAAACGAGCTTTATACTTATCGATTTATCCATCAACTCTGAACTTTCGTTTCAAAATCCATTTACTACCTAAAGGTTTACAACCTTCAGGTAAATCAGTCAGAATCCATGTATGGTTCTGTATGATCGAATGGATCTCGCTTTGTACAGCTTCCTTCCAAAATGAACTATCAGTCCGTGAGAAAGCTTCTTTTAGTGAATTTGGTTCTTCATCCAAGAGAAAAACCACATAGTCGGGACCGAAGTCCTTCGCAACTTTAGATCGAGTGCTCCGTCTAGGAGTTAGAGCTTCAAGTTCTGAACCGGGTCGTTTACGAGACTTAGGTTCAACCCCCACAAGTTCGTGACTTGTAGTTCCTTCAGCATTACCAGTGTTTGAACTGGACGCAGCTTTATCCTTACAAGCATAGATATCTTCAAAGAATATCACATTCCTTGACTCAATGGTAGTTCCTACATTCATGTCCGGAACATCTGACCTATGGATTATAAATCGATAGGCGCTACTATTCAGTGCATAACCAATAAAAATACAATCAACCGTTTTGGGTCCGATTATCACTTGTTTCGGTAGAGGCACTTCTACCTTCGCTAAACACCCCCACACTTTGAGGTATTTGTAAGAAGGTTTCCTTCCTTTCCATAACTCGTAGGGAGTTTCGTCCCTACCTTTAAGCGGAATTTTATTGAGGATATAATTAGCCGTTAAAACAGCTTCCCCCCACATGTTCCGAGGTAACCCGGAACTAATCAACAACGCATTCATCATTTCTTTCAAAGTACGATTGTTGCGTTCTGCAACTCCGTTCGATTGAGATGCATAGAGAGCTGTAGTTTGATGAATTATGCCACTTTCGTTGCACAACTCCTCAAACGGAGCTACGTATTCCCCTTCTCTATCACTCCGGATAGATTTGATTTTGCAGTTAAGTTGATTTTCGGCTTCATTTTTGAAGTTCTTGAAAGCGTCAATAGCCTCATCTTTACCTCTCAAAAGATAAAGGTAACAGTACCTTGTGCAATCGTCAATAAAAGTAATAAGATAATTTTTACCACCTCTAGTTTGTACAAACTTTAAGTCACATACGTCTGTGTGAATTAATTCTAAAGGTGTCATGCTCCTTTCTACCGATTTAAACGGTAATTTAGTCATTTTTGCTTCCACACAAATTTCACACTTACTTTTATTAACAAATTCATTTACCTTAAGTAAATTGAGATTTGACAAACATTTTATTGCATTTAGATTAACGTGGCCTAATCTACAATTTCATAAACTAGAGCACTCAGTCAAGTAAGAGGAATCAGAAGCAATTTTATTAATGACTTGTTTTGGGCGTATAGCCATTACACTTAGTTTGAACAAACCATCTGTAAGGTAACCCTTACCTAGAGGTGTCCCAAACTTAGATAACACAAACTTATTAGCCTCAAATACAAGTTTAAAGCCACGAATAACTAGTATTGAACCAGAGACTAAGTTCTTCCGGATGTCCAAAACGTGCAGCACCTCATTCAGAGTGATCTCCTTGCCGGAAGTCATTTTGAGGACAGTCGTACCAGTACCAGCAACTTCCGAAGAAGCTTGATTTCCCATGTTCAACTTCCTTCCCTCACAAGGAAGGTATTTGGAGAACAAGCTCCGATCAGCACACACATGGGCAGTTGCAGCAGTGTCGATGAACCATTGACCACGGTTCTCGATCATGTTAGCTTCTTCAGTGATAACCACAACGAGGTCATCACTAGTCAGCTCCCTCTCGGCTAGTTGGGCACTCGGCTTGGCCTTCTTCTGCTTAGGCTTGCGACAGTTCTTAGACATGTGTCCAGGATAACCGCAATTGTAACAATTGCCTTCGAACTTCTTAGAAGAGGGAGCTTTAGGCTTAGAGTTGCCAGGACGCGGCCTCTTCTTCGAGTTGTCTCCTCGTTCAAGTAAGGTTCACCCGAGGTTCATCCGAACTTTTCGAATTCTTGTACTGAACTCGAACTTCGGACTCAATTCGCACCTTCCGGATAACATCTTCAAGAGACATCACCTTTCGCTTGTGCTTGAGATACGTCTTGAAGTCTTTCCAGCTTGGAGGAAGCTTATCAATCATGGCAGAAGCCGTGAAAGTATCAGGAAGTACCATCCCCTCGGCGTGGACGTCATTCACCAGCATTTGAAACTTTTGAACTTGTTCCATAACCAGGCGAGTATCAATCATCTTGCAGTCCATGAAATTCTTGACTACAAATTTCCTAGTTCCAGCCTCGTCGGAACTGTATTTCTTCTCAAGTGCCTCCCAGATATTTTTGGAGGTCTTTGCGTTCGAGTACAAATTACTCAAACTATCTTCTAGGCTACTTAGGAGAAAGCCTTTGCACAAATAGTCCCCATTGTGGCAATTATCGTAGGCAGCGTGAACATGGAAACTAGTCTCGTCCTTGTCCGGAGTAGGTGGTTCGTCTTCCTTCACGAAGTTAGCGAAGCCAAGCATCGTGAGGTAGAACAACATCTTTTGTTGCCACCTCTTGAAGCCTTCTCCATTGAATTTTGGAGGCTTCTCCGCCGCGGGCATGATCCGTGAGGAGTGCACCGGCACGTTCATTGTTGGTACAAAAGTTCCCATCGAACCCGTTGAATGGGTATTCAAAACAGTTGAATCTGTTTGGGGAGCAGTTGCAAACAAACTTGGAACCGAAGTTCCCGTCATCCCAATGGGATTGGTCACAGCCGGAGCTGACATAGTTTGGACCGAAGTCCCTATCCTAAAAGGGATCGTTCCAGCAGCTGAAGTTGTGGATGAGTTCGACTGGGTCATGCGCCTCGAGTAAGAAGTCATAGGTTACTGGGTTAATAATGAACTCAACTTGAGTAGTGTTCATGATTGGCGAAGACACGCCAATTGTTGAAGTGATCGTGACTGCAGGGGCAGTGGTCGTCGCCGAGGTAGTGGAGGTGATGGCCGGAATAGTCGAGGTAGTCGGAATGCTGGAGGTTGACATCTTCCCATTAGTGATTACAAATTACAGAAAATAAAATTACAAATCTGAATTTGTTTTGCGATTGTTGGAAAATAAACTACGTTTAAAAAGAAACGAGCACAAACAGGGAATAGTAAAATAATCACTAAACAGGAAAAATAAGAAAAGAACAGAAAACGATTAAAAAGTCGAGTCGAGTTAGACACTCTCTCCACAAAATGAATTTGCCCCGATAGTGCTTCTTCGGTTTTGGCAAATCATTCCCAAAGATGAAACGACTATGTCTTTGGTTTAACCGCACCGTTAGAAACCAAAACTCCGGCGAACTGGTCAAATTTGGACTGAGCTACGAAATAAGAAAAAACATGCAGAAAGTAATGCTTGCTGAATGCTGAGAGTTGTAATGCTTTCAGGTGTTATTTTCGTGTGTTGAAAAATGCAAGAGAACTCACCCTTTTATAGAGGGTTTCCAGGGGAGGTAACAGTCTGCTTAATGGCGTTCTTAAAGGCGTCATAAAGCCATTCAAACAGTCAGGTATAGCCAGCATGAACCTGGACTGGTTCAGCGTGCAAATACATTGCATGTTTGAATTCAAATGTTTGGAAACGTCTTAAAGGTCATGTGTCAGCCGTTACGTAACGGTTAAGAGTCAACAGGTGCGTCAAGGTTCAAAAAAGAAATTAGGGTTGAGCCAGAACGCGAATCCCACACGGACCAATTGCCCAAGACCCAGTCCTAGGGCCGAGGGCCGAGGTCCGGGCTCGGATCCGCTCGGCTTCGCCAAAGGCGGACTGGCAAACCCAAGTCCAAGAGCCCGCGTGAGCTTTATTTACACAAAGCCCACAACACTCTCTGGCCCACTTGATGTACATTAAAGAAATGTAATCATTTTTAAACTCTCTTCCACATTGACTAACATTTAATGTGGGATAATCGTTAAAGCATTAAAGCAAACCGTTCAACTTCCAAACATCATTTCCCACTCACCAATAAATGGATTTGAGAAATTCAAAATGCTACGATTATCTACACGACACGTATATTAATCCTATACAATTCGTTACTACGAATTTTTGCTGCACCATTTAATTAGAATAAATCCAATTTTATAACATAAATCAACATCGTAACAAAATTAAATGCTAAAGATCCTTCAAACTCATAGACATATCGAAACTGGGTCCAAACATCCCTTCAAATCGGACTAGAATAGATAAGCATCGCATAGCATAGCGTCTATCATCTTTGCCAAACGTTTACAAAAGACAAGAATAAAAACAGTGTCTTGTGGTAAAACTAAAAGAGAAGAGATAAATCGAGGCAAATCTGTCTCCCTCCTTCGTGCTGCTGTTTTCTGACCTTCTCCGCATGTTATATCCATCAGAACTGCGCACAATTTGCAAAGAGACCATGTGATCACAAGATACATTAAGTTACTGGATTCAATTACAAGATCCCATTAAAATCATCCAACAAAGTAATCTATGGATCCCCACACTATGGAATTATACGCCTAAACAAGCATCCAAGACCAAGAGACTGGTCAAGTTTGAAAAGAGGATCAACATAAACTATAAGTAAATATTCTTTGAGCTCAAAAGCATCGCAGCAGCGAAAGAAAGAAGTTCAAATAAATTGGAAACTCTTTCTTGGTCAACAAAACTCACAAATGAAAGTTTCAAAAACATAAAGGGAAAAAAATAGGTTTCTTAATTCTACTATCAAAAATCTTTCCCATATCATTGAGTTTGTTTAGGTTAGCCCATTCAAGTTTTGTCCTGTGAGCTCCTCAAACTCGGGTTCAACGTACATTGTAAGTAAATGTGCTTTGGGCTCAAAACCATAGCATTGACAAAGGAAACTTTTAAAAAAATTAAACTGGAAATATTAAAAAAATTAATTTCAGAACTACTTAATCAACATTGAAATATCGTAAACAAGCATCAAAGACCAAGAGACAAGTCAAGCTTGAAAATAATCAGTAAAATTACTAAGCAATAGCACGAAACACTTAGAGTTAGACTTTAATGACCATCTACATGTGAGTTTTTAATCCAGATAGAAGGAGAAAGCATCTGCATGTCATGATACATTAAAAAATAAACAATTCAAAACTAATATATCTTATCACCAAACTAAAATTTCAAAAAATTACGTAATCAGACAATAAGTGTTGTTTAATCAGAATCATAAAACATAACATTAAAACAAAAATCTATGTTTAAAAGATATTTTAAAAATACCTCCACAGAAAAACTGAACTCCTCTTCCCAAATGGGGTATCTCTTGAGCCAGGGAACCATTGGACTCTGCAAGAGCACGAACTTTAATCGTTATGAGAGTGATGAAACTGTTAATTGGTATGAAAACTGCTGAAAATTAGTATCTAACTGAAATTATTTAAAACTGCTGGAAATCGTATCCCCTTGATGTCTGCTTACTTCCAAATCAGTGAACTTCTATATTTTGATCCCCGGCTTTTTATTTGAAATATTAATTAACTCTTAAAAACTAAAAGCAATCTTAAAGAACTTATTAGAGTGGGCACGTTAATTTAGAGCATCTACAGAATACAAATAAAAATATGCACTATTGTATATATAATTTGATCATCAAAGATATGAATATGCCGTGCACCCCTCACTCTAATTCACATAGCTTTGACAATACATGGAGCACCTTGTGAGCATGCTTTGATGGCTTAATCAAACGCCGAATTTGTGATTTTCCAATGTCAATGCCATAAAATAAAGATCCTACGCTCGAATGCCAACATTAGACGTCTTGAAGTCGCCACTAGCAGGAGGAGGGCTAGGAGGCAAATGATAGACGCCATCTCGACATAGACCCCTAAGGAGTGGGGTTCCCGTGACTCGATCCTTAATAAGAAAATAAGATGGAAAAAATTCCATCGTAACATTATTATCTCGCGTAAACTTGCTCACAGACAGTAGATTACGTTGTGCAGAGGGGACACATAACAAATCTGACAAAAGAAATCGACGAAATGAAAAATTTAAGAGGCCTGTACCAGAGTGAAGAGTGAGTAATAGGAAGTCCGGAACCATCAGCAAGATGGACTTCATCGGTACCGTCATGCTCCGAGTGGATGGACAAATTACGAAGGTCCGCAGTGAGATTATGAGATGCTCCAGAGTCGACCATCCATTGAGGCTGAGATCGAGTATCCACCGGAGAAGACACGAAATGTGCCGAGGGTGGAGGAACACGACGACATGTRAGCGCACCGTGCCCTTTGTAACCACATAATTGGCAAATGAGAGGGGGGGCACGTACGTCCYAGTTCCCTGCAAGTTTTCCATGCGAAGTAGAAAAATAAGAACTGGTACCATTATTAAAACGCCTGCCAGAGTGTGAGGATGAGTTCCCACGCTGCTTTGACGAGCCCGAGGTCGCACGATTTACACCACTGGGACGAGCCATGTTGGCGGTGGCAACAAGAGAGGCGGTGGCAGCCTCGGACGAGCGAAGAGCAGTCTCGTGCGCGCACAACAGGTCGTGAAGTTCCTCAAACCGGAGCGATGTCTCACGGGCCCGAATTGGGCCAACAATCGAAGCATACTCATGACCGAGGCCGTTGATGACGAAGAGTGTGAGGTCATCCTGCTTAACCGGCTCATCGATGAGGGAGAGCTCATCCGCCATGGCCTTCACGTGATGAAGAAATTCAGTGATGGYGCGATCCTTGATTTGAATACGGTAAAGTTCGCTTTTCAGATTATTTACCCGAGACCTTGATTTGCTCATGCACAACCGGGAGAGGATTTCCCAGGCATCCGCGGCGGTTGAGGCGGAGGAGACAAGCGGCAAAATTTCAGCAGATAAGGATCCGAAAATGGCGGCCAAGAGCAGTTGATCCTGTTGCACCCACGCGTCGACCATGGCRGCGTTCGAACCATCTGCAGCGAGGATGGGACACGCACGGGATCGATCTATGAACCCAAGCAGATTGTGTCCACGGAGCAACGCCATGAGATGCGCCCTCCACGACGTGAAATTCCGGTGGTTCAACTTGATAGGAAGATCATGCCGGGCAGAGATCGGGATGACTACCGGCGCCGTCGCAGAGGTGGTGTCGCCGTGAGGGAGAGATGAATTCGGTGCCATGACCGAGAAGGAGGGGAGATGCGGAAGAGTGGAATTAGGGTTAGGATCAGAACCCTACTGATACCATGTGGAAAGTATAATTGTATTTCTCAAAAATAACACTGTTGTACATCGGAAAAATATATACAATGTACAAGGCCTAATCTAGGGAAGACTAAATCAATTACAATCACATAAAATAGGAAATACAATTAAAATAAATCAGAAAATATTGATTAGTCCGGATTAATATAATTCTGTCTAATAATCAACGCAAAGAGACTTGAGATGTGGCAAGTGCCCTAGCATTGGGAGTTCTTCCCATTCACTGCAATCTGCTAGTTTAATCTCCATCAGATAGTTAACTCCTTCCCATAGTGGCAGACTTTTGCCTTTGAATCCACGAATCTCTAAGACCCTCAAATTGGGGTGTGGTCGAAGGCCTTTAAACGCATTCTCGTCATTTGCTCCATCACCTTCTCGGGATAAACCCCACACAAGCCTTCACTCGCATATGCCTGGCTTTCCAAGTAGATCTGCACACATTGCCTCATTTTTATCACACACCCGTTCGAGATTACGAATCTCTAATTTACCTTTGAGATTTTTCAAGCTTCCAAGCTCTGAAATTCCACAACCCGTCTCGCCGCCCACGTGAAAGTATGGCAAAGTCTGAAGAGACGTTAATTTTCCTATCTCGGGAGGCAATGCTGTATTATCACGAATGTGAAGATGCCTTAAGCTAATTAAGCAGCTCAAGGAATCTGGCAGCTTTTCCAAATCAATCAACTCTGCTCTTAATGTCTGCAAGTGGTATAGTACACCAATTGAGTCTAGCAAGTATTTAATGCTTGTTTCCGAAATGTCAAGATATCTTAAATGTTTGAGCTCCCCGATTGAAGTTGGTAACTCTTCAATGTCTTTACCCCTTAAAGTTAAACTACGTAGGCTTTCGAAGTCTGAGAACCTGATATCACAAAGTTTACCACTGAAGAATAATGTCCGCACATATGTTTCTTGTCCTTAACAATCCATCCCCACTAGGTTTGTAGCCAATGACATTATCATTTTCACACAATACATAATGTTGAGGAATTTATTCTTGCTAATAATTCTTATTTTGTTATTTGCCTTTCTTGGGCATAAAATAAGTTAGGAAACTAGATTTAGGATAATATTATGTTTCCTAATTTATATACCAGACTTAAATTATTCCTAAATTGTGTTTAGAATTTTACCAAGTTTAGGATTATAGGTTGTCTATTTAAGACACAAGAACTCCTAATACTTGGATTTATTTGACGCACGGATTATTGCGAGGAGATTGGCGCAAGACGCAAGGAACACACGACGCACAATGCAAAGAAGAAGAACACGAAGAAGTGATATCTACTTGGAGCCAACGTTCGTGATAAACAAAATCTTTGAAGTTGCGTGACCGACGAAGAAGATCTTGCCATTCCAGCAACAAGTATTTAGTATCAAGTTTCTTGATATTTAGTTTTCATATATTACTTTATATTTTGTATTGAATTTAAAAAGAAAGTAATATTTTTTTGGGTTTGTACACCCAAGTTCACAAGTACTTTTACTTGTGTACTGAATTTATTTAATCGTATTCTCGTATTTTAATTTCCGCTGCATAAATTTAATTTACTTTGGTCGATGTTGTTAACTGATGTTGGTAACATTAATTAACAACATCGTGAATCTGAGTATTATTCTTATATCCATATACCTTCTAATTTTACAATTGCCATCTAAAGTGGGTTACTTAACCTTTTAAGTACTGATCCTTATTTTTAGGTGCTATGGATGCTCAAGGCAACTCGAGGCCTCCAATCCTTGATGGTAAAAATTATTCTCTCTGGAAACAGAGAATGAGATGGCATTTGAAAAGTATCGACGAGCGTGTTTGGAAAACTATTCTCATTGGATGGGAAAAACCACGTGTCACGGATGGCGAGGGCGATACTATCCCCAAAAAGGAGGAAGACTGGACTGCTGATGAAGCAACTACTGCAAATTTGAACTCCAAATGCATCAACACCTTGTGTGGCTATGTAGATGCAAGCTATTACCGCATCATCAAGAATTGCGAGTCAGCAAAGGATGCATGGGACGCACTTCAGAGGGTGTGTGAAGGAACTGCAAGTGTAAAGAAATTCAAATTAAGAATGCTCATATCCACCTTCGAGGTTATGAGAATGGATGAGAAAGAGTCAATCATGGACTATTCCGTAAGACTGGCGGAAATAACAGAAGAGTGCAGGGAGCTTGGTGAGCCCATAACTAATTCCCGTCTTGTAGGAAAATTGCTGAGATCCATTACGAAAAAATATAGCATGAAGGTGGTGGCCATAGAAGAATCCAAAGATGTTGATAACATCGATTTCAACACCTTAGTTGGAAATGTCAAGCAATATGAGATGGAACACGTTAGCTCTAACTCGAAAGAGAAGAATGTTGCTTTTTCTTCCAATTCAATTGCAGTCGATGATGAAGATGACGAAGAGTTCGATTTTAATGGGATTATTAAAAAGATGGAGTCAACTACTCTCGGAGAAGATGAACTGGCCTTTGTGACTCAACGCTTCAATAATTTCTTGAAGAAAAAGAACAATTTTGGAAGCTCAAATCCAAGGAACAGGCAACAAACATCTACTCCAAAATTTACTGGACGTACTCTTCCTCGATCTCAGTCTACAACTTCGATTCCCAATGTGTCCAGTTCGACAAAATCACGCAACGAGATTCAATGCCAACATCAGGTTCAATACCAACATCAGGTTCAAACAAGTGTGGGTCAAGAAAAATAGCATCAAGTGTAATATGATCCATACCTCCCTGAAGTCTCATGTCCCTGGAGCCTGGTACTTTGATAGTGGATGTTCGAAGCATATGACAGGCTCAGAAGAATTGCTTTCCAACATTGTTAGATTTAAAGGAGGAAAAGTAAAGTATGGAGGAGGCGCAAACGGCCAAATCGTTGGCCAAGGGACTCACCACGTTCCTGGCGTTGTAACACTGGAAAATGTGCTGCTAGTAGAAGGACTTACTGCAAATTTGATCAGCATAAGTCAATTGTGCGACGGAGGATTCAGCGTTAAATTCAACCGAGAAAAGTGTGAAGTTTATGAGGAGAATGGATCGTGTATTCTCACCGGGAAAAGAACTTCAGATAATTGCTACCAAATTCATAGTGATGCTTTTTGCAGGTTGTCCCAATTTAGTGATGCAGAACTATGGCATCAAAAGCTTGGACATGTGAATTACAAGATGATGGACAGGTTGACCAAGGAAGAAGCTGTGAGGGGGCTGCCTAAGCTCAACACCAAGATCATTCCAGTGTGCGAGGCATGCCAGAAAGGAAAGCAGGTTAGAGTGCCACATCCAGTCCAATAAAGTCTCACTACATCATCGTGTCTTGAATTGCTTCACATGGATCTCATGGGACCACTTGAGGTTGAGAGCCTTGATGGTAAGAGGTATGTTCTCGTAATTGTTGATGATTTTTCTAGGTTTACTTGGGTAGAGTTTCTAAAAGAAAAATGTGAAACGTTTGAGGCTTTCAAAAAACTTGCAAAGAAGTTATGTGTAAGGTTTAATGTGAAAATTGGTAGGATTAGAACTGATCACGGAAAGGAATTTGAAAACGCATCTTTTCTGAAGTACTGCACTTCTGAAGGTATTAGTCATCACTACAAAAAAAATCAAAATTTCCGAGGGATTTTTCCCTCGGAATTAAGCAAAAATCCCTCGGTTTTGGTTAAACCGAGGGAAATTCCGAGGGAAAAATTCCCTCGAAAAAACCTTCCTCGGAAATCGGTTTCGAGGGAAATAAATCCCTCGAAATTACAAAACCGAGGGAATTCCGAGGGATTGTTTCCCTCGAAACCA
>BMAC01000016.1:3031015-3043206 GCA_014905375.1 Phtheirospermum japonicum | reverse complement strand
AAAGATACTGGTACTGAACTTTTAGGATTCACTGATTCGGACTGGGCTGGGGATGTAGTAGATAGGAAGAGTACTACTGGAGGATGTTTTTTTCTGGGTAATAATCTAATTTCTTGGTACAGCAAAAAGCAAAATTGTATTTCTCTTTCTACTGCTGAAGCCGAGTACATTGCAGTTAGAAGTGCGTGCACACAATTACTGTGGATGAACCAAATGATTGAGGACTATAGTCTGCACAGTAGTATCTTGACGGTGTTGTATGACAGTTCCAGTGCCATTGACATCTCCAAAAATCCAGTCCAGCATTCTCGAATAAAACACATTGATATAAGGTACCATTTCATTCGAGACTTAGTTGAGAGGAAGATTGTTAGACTTGAACATATTGGAACCGACAATCAGCTAGATGACATTTTCACTAAGGCATTAGATTACGAGACCTTCTCTCGTTTGAGAAGAGATCTCGATATGTGCATTGTCTAACCAATGTTGGTTTGTGATGTTGTGACACTACTTATCAACATCAGTCACAACATCTGTATAAATTTGCATGCATTTTTACTCTTCTTTTCATACATTATACTAATGCATTGCGCTTGATCGAAAGTGAGATAAGGTCCTTTGTTGTAATAAAAGTAATGACAAAAAGAACCAACCTCTTCAAAAGTAGGTGATTATGGGACTTGCCCGCAGAAACTGGTTTTCTCCCAGGTCCAAAAACAAGGGGTGTTTAACAGCAATTGCTGAAGATTAAAAGATTTAAATCCCTTCAAGGATGAAGAAAATCTGGACTCAAAAATGCTCCAATCTTTATAAATCGCCTTCTTGAGAGATTTTGACGTAGTCATTAACTTGGGTTAAGGGGCAAGTTTCCATTGACTTCACCTAAGGCAATTGTTGTTTGTAATGTTGTTAGTAATAAAAAACAACATTGGATCAGACACACTGAATTCATAATGTGTTCAGTTTTATCCTTTTAGGTCATGAATTTTAGGCATCTCGTAGGACATTCATACTTTGTGAAGATGCCATCTTGCTGTGCGTTTTGTTTCTTGTGTTTTTATCTTGCTTGAAATCTCTTAATTTTGTTTTGAATTGAGATAACCAAGTGTTTCAGTGGAGTTATAATCGGACGGCTGGACAGGTAATAACGAGGTAAATTTGGTGAGTGAAAATTAACATTGCACAAGATAGGTACAACTGTGCTGATGGTTCATTAAAATCAGCTTTGTATTTTTGGCCTACTTTGTAGATTAAGTTGTGCAATTTTCTTTAAAAAAAAAGGATTATGGAAAGAGATAGTGGGATAAGTTGTGTGATCACGTCGCCTTATTCTAGGAGGAGTGGCGCTTTTTACATGGAAACAAAAATCGTGCTTTTAAGCATAAAAATCAGCCGGTGATTTTTTTTTGGGGAATTTTCCTTTTATTTACCTTCTCTCTCCTTGTGTGCAACGGTCACTTTTTGGGAGGATAAAAAGCTGATTTTCTTTTTACCGTTTGCTCACTATTCCAAACCCCTTTCGAGATAAAACTCTCAGAATCCTTACTCCTCTCAAATTCTCTCAATTTTTTGTTTCTTGGTTGTGTGTTTCTGAGAAATTTGCAGAATGACCAGCTCTCCACCGCCGTCTGTCCCAGAACTGCCTGAAGAGGTTCGCCGCTCTGGCGAACAGGTCCCTCTGCCATTCCCAAAGATTGGTGGCCTTGATATTCGTGAGGAGATTGGTGGTGGTAGTTCTTCAAACCCACCGCTATCAACATCGCCACCACAGCCGCCTGCTGCTGATCCCCCTTTGTCTCCAGTTCGTGCTTCTACACCTGAATTTGACACAGGTCTTTATGAGTATTCGCCTGATTCATCATTCGATGAGCCCTTGAAAGATATTCTTGTTGCATGCAAAGAGGAGAAGAATAAAAAGAAGGCTGCTGCAAAGGACGATGTTGCTAGTCATGTTGGTAGCCCCTTACCAACATCGCGTCGCTCGCAGTCTGTTTCGTCCTCCCGCACTGCTTCTGTCCCAAGAAACACTCCTGATCCATCTCCGCCTTCTTCTAATGCATCGGGTCAATACGAGTCCTCTTCAGGACCAGCTACTCCTGTGCCCGAGCTTGAAGACATGGTGCCCTTTTCGGAGAGACACATCACTGCCGAGGCTGCCGAGCTATTTGATGCCTACCAGAGTCGTCATATGATTGCCGAGAAATGAGTTTTGGTTGAACTTTTTGAGAAACTCAATCTCATTGCCTATCTCCGACACAAAGGTATGTATTCCACCGTCTCCACGGCCATGCCTTTTGTGCGTGATGTTGTTGTCGAGTTTTTTTCCAATTTGTTACCCTCTATGGTTGATTTGGAGTCAGTCAATTATGGGAAGGTGTTTTTACGTGGCAAAGTTTTTTCATTCACCCCTGAGTTGATTGATGAGCTTTATGGTACTGAGTCTTACCGGGGTGACTCGACGGTGGATAATATGAATGAGGTAGTTAAGTTTTTGTCTGGTGGGATGGTTAATTCTTGGTTTGAGCAGCTTCCGAGTACACGTCTTTCATCTCTTCACTCTATTTTGCATAAGCTTGCCATTTGTAATTGGGTCCCCTCCAAAAACACAACCTGTGTTACGCGGCCTCAGGCCCAGTTCTTGTTTCGTCTTGGGAGAGGGATCACATTTAGTTTTGGTCAGCATGTTTTTGATATTATCACTAAGTTTGCCACCACGAAGTCCGCAGCATCGTTGTGTTTTCCGTCTTTGATTTTCAGTTTGTTAGAGAATCAAGGCTTACAGCTTGGTCCCGAGGATGTGCTCACGGGAGAGGCTGAGTGGTTTGCCTTGCGCAATCAGCATGTTACCGGTGCTCAAGTTATTGATTTGCCCTAGCAGGCGCCTGTTTCGGCCGATGTTGCTAGTGATGTTGGTACGAGCAATCCCAACATGGTCAATATTTTTGCCCAGGTTCTTCGTGCACATGTGGCTTCTATAGATTTGCAGATGAAACATCTTAAGGCTCTTCGCACCTCCCTTTTGGAAGCCCTTTCCCTTTCTGGTCAAAAAGGGGGAGAGGAAGTTGACGCGAACATAGGGGGAGACAATGCTGATGGAGAAGATGTTGCTGAGAATGAGGATGATGCTGCTGCTAATACTGAAGATGTTGTTGCCGCCGAAGCCTTGGCGAGCCTTGCTCAAGAGAAGAGGCGGAAGCGAATTCGAGCACGCAACAAGGCTTTGAAGATAATGATGAAAATGAGGGAGAAGAAGAAGAGGAAGAATAGTGGTGAAGGAACTTCGACATCTCCTCGACGTTCAAAGAGGATTCGAATTCAATAAGTTCCTTTATTCTGTTTGTTTTGTGCAGTGAACAATGTTGGTTTGAATTTTAACAACATTGGGTGTTTTGTTTAGGGGGAGTTTTCTATCTTAGGGGGAGTTAGTATTTTTATTTTCATTTGTGTTTGCGTATTAGTGTTTTGTCCAGAAAGGCAAAAGGGGGAGATTGTTGAGGAATTTATTTTTGGCAACAATTCCTATTTTGTTATTTGCCTTTCTTGGGCACAAAATAAGTTAAGAAACTAGATTTAGGACAATATTATGTTTTCTAGTTTATGTACAAGACTTTAATTATTCCTAGATTGTGTTTAGAATTTGTTTTTAGTATTTTACCAAGTTTAGGATTCTAGGTTGTTTATTTAAGACACAAGAAATCCTAATACTTGGATTTACTTGACGCACGGATTATTGAGAGGAGATTGACGCAAGACGCAAGGAACACACAACGCACGACGCAAAGAAGAAGAACACAAAGAAGTGATATCTACTTGGAGCCAACGTTCGTGATAAACAAGATCTTTGAAGTTGCGTGACCGACGAATAGATCTTGCCATTCCGACAACAAGTATTTAGTATCAAGTTTCTTGATATTTAGTTTTCATATATTACTTTATATTTTTTATTGAACTTAAAAAGAAAGTAATATAGCTTTTGGGTTTGTACACCCAAGTTCACAAGTACTTTTACTTGTGAACTGAATTTATTTAATCGTGTTCTCGTATTTTAATTTCCGATGCATAAATTTAATTTACTCTGGTCGATATTGTTAACTGATGTTGGTAACATTAATTAACAATATCGTGAATCTGAGTATTATTCTTATATGCATACACCTTCTAATTTTACACAGAAAATGCTAGATCATGCACAAGGTCGTGCATGTTGCAATGTGTTACATTGCCATAATCATCTCTTTCAGCAACTTGCAATAATGAGTTCTGCAGAAGAAGGTTGAAGATTTTATTGCCAGTGATCTCCATATTAATGTTGCTTCTCTGATGATCAGTTTGGAGAAATCCTTCGGCCATCCAAAGCTCTATCAGTTGTTCCTTTTCGATCCGATATTCTTTAGGAAAAACCGAACAATGTTCAAAGCACTTCTTCGGCGATGGCGATGGCAAATCATCAAAACTCAACTTTAATATCTTGGGGATAGGATTTTGATCATCTCCAAAATCTGAAAGCCAATTCTTTTCAGTTTCCCGCCATTCATCTCTTGACTTATCGCGCAACGATACCCCAACTACATTCGCCGCTAGTGGCAAACCTTGACATCTTCTCGCAATATTTCTCCCCATTGCCTTGAACTCCAATGGATTACATCCTGATCTATTAAAAGCTTTGGCCTTCATTATCAACCAGCAATCATCTTCTGATAAGATTTTGGCCTTAATTTATGACCAACTTCTCCACTATTCTCGACACATCATTTTCTCTCCCAACAAAAATCGAATCCTCTAAGAATGAATCGGTTTCCGTGCTCGCGGATGCATCGGATCCATAAACAGGGGCCTGCGCCGCAATAGTTTGAAGGCCAAAGCCCATTGCATCTCGGTTAATAGATTCCAACTTCTCATTGATATCCTTAATTCTACGGCCCAATCTTAGACGCTTTGCAGCGGGATTAATAATTGAGCAAGAGAAGAAAGATTGCACCATTTTCTTCACTGGACAGAAGCTGATGATCGATCTCATCCAAAATATTATCAGCTTCAAAATCCAGAGCTTCGAGCTCCCTCAGCCAGATTTTGACAGCACTGTTAGTAACTCGTTTCTTCTCGGCGTCGTGCAAAAAACCCTTAACCATGGAAAAGGTTCTTTGAAGCTTTTCCAAGTCTTTCTTGAAATTTCGGACCAGGTTGGTCTGCTCCTGTGACTTTTTGAGCAGGTTCTCAAGCAAACTTGAATGGTAGTTTCTGCCATTCTACATCTGAGTGTATGCTTGAGAGAATTGTGTGTGTGTCTGAGAGAAATTCAATGGTTATGCTTTTCTTATTCTTCTTTTTTTATTTTTCTTCTCTCTACAAAATTACAAGAATGAACCAGCTCAATGAACAAAACTAGTTTATAGGTCTATAATCAAAAGTGAGGACTTTTTAAGCTATTACTCTCAAGGTGATTGGAAATTGTATGGGCATCATTGTTAGGTGGAATGGTCCCATCCATTTTCTTGGACGACACAAAAAAGTACCTGGCTTGTCTAACTCCAACAGACTGTCTATCAAACTCCCTAAATCTCACTCCCTAAACTAATTCTCCCTATTATTTCAAGCTCCCTTTCTCACTTTACTTTATCAGACTCTCTACTTATGTCAGCTCCCTATTGTAGGGACTCCCTATTGTAATTTTACTCCAACAGACTCCCTATTAATAAACTTTTTATCATATATTTATATCTAAGTTAAATACTTTTTTACTTTAAATTTGATTTATTCAACTTATGCTATTAATAATAATAATAATAATAATAATAATAAACGACAATGATAATAATAATAATAACAATATAGTATTTCAATAATTCATTCTTGTATTTTTAAATTATTTTATGTATATAATTTTTTATATAAAGGTGTTTTTTATCATTTTATATTTATCTTTATATGCATAGTCTAATCACAAAAACAAAAAAAATAAAAAATCATTTTATGATTGGATTGTCCAATCAAGTAATTTTTTTGTTGTTGGCATTTACCTTGGGCTCGTTCGGTTAGCTGCATGGAATTGGACTAATTAGTATCCCATCACAGGATAGCCCTGTTGGGAATAATTTGTATTATGTTCGTTGCGCATGATTGGAAAAATGATAAATCTTGGTTGGATGTGCGAAGACGCTGTTCGGTTGGCGGGATAGTTGTGGATAAAGCGAGAATTGACCAAATCACCCTCATCCAATATTTACACATTTTCCTGCCGGCAGGTAATAGGCTTAAAACTCTATTTACACACTTTCCTGCCTGCAGGAAAGAGTAAAAAATAATTTTTATTTTTTTATAAACTCTATTTACACACTTTCCTACCGGCAGGAAAGAGTAGAAAATAGTTTTTATTATTATTATTTTTTTTATAAACTCTATTTACACACTTTCCTGCCGGCAGGAAAGAGTAGATTTTTTTTTATAGATAAAATGTGATATTTTATATATATATTTACAACGTCCAGTTATATGATTCTTGTGACGAACATATGTAAAGTTTTCAGGCTCTGTTTGTGTGTCCGTGTTCTTCCTCCTTTTTTTTTTTTTAATTTGCAGATAGGGAGCCACTTTAATTAAAGTAAAAAAGAAAATTTTAGGGAGTCAAAAATTGCTCCCTACATTTAGGGAGTTGAGACTAAAAGAAGAGAGCTCCCTATTTTAGAGAGGATGTTTAGGGAATCTCTTGTAGCAAATCTCATAGTTTTGCCTCCCTAAATTGGCTAAGGAGCCATTATAGGAAGGCTCTTGGAGTCAGTCTCACGTACAAGAATCACTTAGAAATGATGTCCAATAAAAATTTATTGAAAATTTTGTATTCATAGTGGGTCCTGCGGGGTATTTTTATTATTTTTGCTTTTTTTTTTTATCTTTTTTCCCTCGAAAAAAAGACCGTGTTAAACAGATTTGGATAAGAAAAACTAACAAACTATTTGATATAGTTTTAAAAAATGTAAAATTTAGAAAACAAAAATAAGTGAAAATTTATGAGAAAATAATATGTTTTTTTTTTAATAATATAAATGCTTTTAAAGAATTATGCAATTCCTCGTGTGTGTCTAAAAGTTTTATTCCTTGAGTGTGGGTGTGTCTAAAGCATTCATTCTCTTGGATGCCACAAAAGTCATTATCACTTTCTGAAGCCTTATACTATTTAGGTAAAAATATTTTTTTAGTCCGCTAAGTGACTATTTTTTGCTATTTAGTTCGATTTTTGGTTATACTTGAAAATTAGTCTAGTAAGTGGACTAAATACTGATTTTTGGTCCACTAACCGCCTAGAGCAGGTCATCTTTATCGGAAGCTGACGTGGCCACTTACAAAAAAAAAATCGAAAACTGACGGTCACTTGACCAAAAATCAGCATTTAATCCACTTAGTGGACTAATTTTCAAATGTGATCCAAAACCGAATTAAAAGTCAAATAGTGGTCACTTACCGGATTAAAAAATAATTTTGCTGAGTTTAACTATTGGTATGCGTGATGATAATAAGTTAAACTATAATTAGACGTATAATGTAATATGCAAAAAATTATTTCATAATATATAAAGTGGAGTTATTTACATTTAATTTGTTTGGAGAGCGAACACGCACCCCATTTATTTACGAGTTCACCCCATAAAAATATCCAACAAAAATGTCAAAATTATCCCACAAATACTAAATACCCAAAATATATATTATCCCACAAATACTAAATACCCAAAATATATCATTTCCTCCAATCTTCCACCACCACTCCAACTCTTCCATTAGCGTCGCCCATCACACCGTCGTCGGCACCGCCAAAACCTACAATCTAAAACTAAAACTAAAAATAAATAGAGATTTTTTACTCCCAGACATTTCATTTTTATTTTTACCTGTATCATATTTTTTTTGGACAATTACCTCCTAATTACACTTACTCGCCAAAAACCACAATTATTTTTTTAGTCCAGTAAGTGACCACTCTTTGAAATTTGTCCGGTTTTGGATCACACTTGAAAATTAGTCCACTATGTGGACTAAATGTTGACTTTTATCAACAAAGACAACATGATGTACTTACGCTTCAAGCATAGCTGACCGCTCGTCGTCAAGCGTCAAATTAAATATTTATTTTCTCAGCTTCTCTCCACTAACTAGTAGTAGCGATAAGTAAGGGTCGAACCCACGAAGAGTGTGGTTAGATTGTGATGATTCGTATTTTATTTAAATAAATYATTGGGGTAAGGAATTATGAATTAATTTAACTAATAAAATAAACYAYCAAWTAAACTAGCAAGAAAACAATTAACGAAGAATTCAATAATAATAAAGGCCTAGTTCTAGTTCAGTTTCCACCCTCGAGTCACTCATTTAACCAACCACAATATCATAATCCATTCATCACATGCGACTAAAAACCCTAAGTAGCAATAAGCTCTGCTACTCGAATTTACCCTTACTGTGTACTCAATTAAAATAAGCTCTTTAATTGAATCTAATTATTGAATAACCTAGAATAAGCTCTCTAGGTTCAACCCAACAACAGCATTAATAATTAGGCAAATAGATTAATCTAGGCAACAAACGCATAAGCTCGGTTCATTCAACCTATGTTGTGTTGTCCCTAACGATTTACCATCATTAGTTGCTTCAGAGAAATAGTAATTACGACAATTACACGGGAAGCAATCCTATTTCTAGCAATAGATAACCAATCCCTAATCTAGGTGATCAAGCCAAATTAAGAATTAAGCAATCATAAATTGAAAATAGAACAACACAAACAATCGCATATGACGAACGAAGAACAATATTGCATAAATCAATCAAACATAGTTTCACGAGGGTTTCAACATCCCTAGAACTAGATAATAAATTTACTCACTCATGGAGTTAAGAAAATAAAAGAAAAGGTTCAGATAAACAAACATAATCCTTGATAAAATAGGAGAGATGATGTGTTGAACTTGAATCTTGCGTCTTGGAACGTCAATCTTCAAGTTCTCTTGCGTGTGGATGACTTGGGACGAGTTGGAACCTCTCTGGACCTCCTTAGAACCCTAGGATATGTTGTATTATGCCTCTGGGACGAAATAGGGTCGGGGTTTATATAGAATTCCTTTTTCTTGCCGCCCAAGATTCTTCCTAAAATAATTCTGTCGAGTCGGCGCGACGGCGTCGACTGACGCGAACCAGCCCTCGGCGTCGACGCGCATCACCCGCCTGTGTCGTCTTGCATGGGCGTCGACTGACGGACCCTCTGTCGACGCTTCAGAACATGAGCGTCGACATTGCGTCGACTGACGGACCTTCCCATCGACGCTTCAGCAGCTTCCCGTCGATATAGCGTCGACTGACGCCCTTCCAATCGACGCTTCAGAACATGAGCGTCGACATAGCYTCGACTGACGCCCTTCCAATCGACGCTTCAGAACATGAGCGTCGACATAGCGTCGACATGGCGTCGACTGAGGAGATCCAGCCTTCGGTGTCACACCGCACATCGCGTCGACTGACGTGGTCCATCCTCGGCATCGACGCGTCATCGACGCATCATCCTGATTCTTGATTTTTCTCTCGTCAATTCTCATTTCTCTACTTCCTTGTTAGACATCCTTCGATGAATATAGCACCAAACACTGCAAAATAGAGAAGAAATATACGATTGGTGCTTGATTGCTCGTAATAACAATTATACGAGAAATAAGCATATATGATAATATTAAGCACATAAAATCACCGGAATTAAACCGTTAATTAGCGTGTAATTTCATGTTTGTCAAATCCCCCAGACTTAAACCTTGCTTGTCCTCAAGCAATATGAAGAATTAAAGCATAGGACAAACATAATATAAGTAATTCACTCAAATTACCCAAGTGAATTTACTCGTACTCTAGACACCACTATATTTTTAGAAATCTTAGACGTTTCATGTATTGGCCTAGGTGATCCCAGTAGCTTGGCAACCCCTTTTTATACACGTCACGTCAATGCACTATGGTGCCCCCTCGCTACTCAATGGTTTGGCTCTATCCATCGTTGGAATTGATCAAATATCTCGTCCTCTCCCCTTTATTTATTTTTTATTTTTTTTCAATTGAGGCCCGCAGCTCCGCACTACCGTCCTTCACTTCATAATGATGATAAGGCGCTGGATAGGAGGATTGTCTTGATTCGTTTTTGATTTGTTGAGTTCACCTCCGCCATGTTTTGAGAATTTGATAGTGTGATGCACCTTTTGAGCACGTGCATGAATTGTTGAGCTACTAGCATCTTCGTTGGATTTCGCTCTTTGGAATTTGTAAGCGAATGCACTTGATAAATACGGATAGGCAGCTGTTTCGGCACCTCAATTCTTTTTGATTTTTTCAATTTTCTACTTTCACCAAGCCGGTATACCCCAACTGGACTTTATTTGACTTCTGTTTCTACTAACGAGATATCATCACGCAACTGCCAACTTCAAGGCCCCACACAAACTCATATTAAGTACGGCAACCACAAATACATATCAATAACGCAATGATCTAGAATTGACGCCCCACATATGAATCACAAAAAGCACTAACATGCGTACCTTTGACCTCTAAATCAAATGACGACTAAAGACTTTAACCGAAACGTAGTTCATCAAGGCAATTCAAGCAAGTACTCTTAATCATTTTCTTTTAATCCCCCGGTGTTTATCACAAAAATTGTATAAAAATTGTCAAAATTTTATCAAATTTTAGTACAAAACTCCTTAATATAATAACTCACTCCCCCAGACTTAAACATTGCTTGTCCTCAAGCGAATGCAAAACAAGAACAAGCCCAATCATAATATCATGAGGAAAGAGTAGGAAAAGAAATCACCCGGGGAAATGTCGAGGGTCTTGGTCCTATTGATCATGATGCTCGGTCCTTTAAAAAGTGGCCCACACATCCAAAACAAGTCATCGCCTCCAAAGCTGCAAGAAAAATAAAAAAAAAGAAAAATAGAAAATAAAACAAGTAAACATTGGGTTGCCTCCCAACAAGCGCTTTTGTTTAAAGTCGTTGGCTCGACTTATTCCCTTGATCAAGTAGTGCTTCCAAATCCATCCGTTCCTCATCAACAGAGCGAAACCCTTCATAATACGGTTTGAYTTGGTGCCCATTCACCTTGAACGTCTTGTTCGTTTTTGGGCTAAAAATCTCCACCGCACCATGCGGGAATACGTGGGTGACAACAAACGGTCCAACCCACCTTGAACGCAACTTACCGGGAAATAGCTTAAGGCGAGAATGAAAAAGTAGCACTTTTCCGCCCACTACGAATTCCTTCCTTGAAATCTTCAAGTCATGAAATGCTTTCGTCTTTTCTTTATAGATTAGCGAATTTTCAAACGCTTCGTTCCGAATTTCCTCCAATTCTCGTAGTTGCAAATATCCTGAATAGCCATCCAAAAAGCAGTAGTATGAGTGGCCCGCCAACCTCTCAATCATTTGATCAAGAAATGGAAGAGGAAAATGGTCCTTGCGAGTCATGGCATTAAGCTTACGATAGTCAATACAAACTCGCCATCCCGTCTGAATCCTTGTCGGAACCAGTTCGCCTTCTTGATTCTCGACCACCGTGATACCCGACTTCTTTGGAACGACTTGAGTCGGACTCACCCACCGACTATCAGAAACGGGGTAAATCACTCCAACATCAAGCAGTTTTAGAATCTCCTTCTTTACCACTTCCATTATTGGTGGATTCAGTCGTCTTTGGGGTTCCCTAGACGGTACAGCATTCTCTTCGAGTAAAATTCGGTGCATACACATGGAAGGACTTATCCCTCGCAAATCCGCTATGGTCCACCCGATTGCTTTCTTGTTATCCTTGAGTACTTTTCGCAGTGACGCCTCTTGGAGGTTGTCTAAGCGAGATGAAATGATCACAGGCAGTGTTTCGTTATCGCCCAAGAAAATATACTTTAAGTGCTCCGGCAGGGCCTTGAGTTCGAGCTCTGGTGCCTTGACTATGGATGGAACGGATTTCTCGTGCGAGTCGGGAAGTTTGATGAAATTCACATCCTCTTCTCTCGGTTCCGCATTAAATGCGCGCAAGGCCGTCATTGTCTCTCGTACGTCGTCCTCCCAAGTTGGTTCAGTTAGAGGGTAACTCAAAAGCAACGAGTCCTCCCCCAAACTTCGTGTGATCGTCGTCTCGAGCTCATCTTGTTTATGC
>BMAC01000016.1:3017267-3027890 GCA_014905375.1 Phtheirospermum japonicum | reverse complement strand
CATAAGCTCGGTTCATTCAACCTATGTTGTGTTGTCCCTAACGATTTACCATCATTAGTTGCTTCAGAGAAATAGTAATTACGACAATTACACGGAAAGCAATCCTYMTTKTAGKAATAGATAACCAATCCCTAATCTAGGTGATCAAGCCAAATTAAGAATTAAGCAATCATAAATTGAAGAACAACACAAACAATCGTATATGACGAAAGAAGAACAATATTGCATAAATCAATCAAACATAGTTTCACGAGGGTTTCAACATCCCTAGAACTAGATAATAAATTTACTCACTCATAGAGTTAAGAAAATAAAAGAAAAGGTTCAGATAAACAAACATAATCCTTGATAAAATAGGAGAGATGATGTGTTGAACTTGAATCTTGCATCTTGGAATGTCAATCTTCAAGTTCTCTTGCGTGTGGATGACTTGGGACGAGTTGGAACCTCTCTAGACCTCCTTAGAACCCTAGGATATATTGTATTCTGCCTCTGGGACGACATGGGGTTGGGGTTTATATAGAATTCCTATTTCTTGCCACCCAAGATTCTTCCTAAAATAATTCTACCGAGTCGGCGTCGACGGAGCGTCGACGGAGCATCGACTGACGCGAACCAGCCCTCGGCGTCGACGCGCATCACTCGCCTGTGTCGTCCTGCATGGGAGTCGATTGACGGACCCTCTGTCGACGCTTCAAAACATGAGCGTCGACATTGCGTCGACTGACGCACCTTCCCATCGACGCTTCAGCAGCTTCCCGTCGACATAGCGTCGACTGACGCCCTTCCAATAGACGCTTCAGAACATGAGCGTCGACATAGCGTCGACTGACGCGAGCCAGCCTTCGGAGTCACACCGCACATCGCGTCGACTGACGCGGTCCATCCTCGGCATCGACGCATCATCCTGATTCTTGATTTTTCTCTCTTCAATTCTCATTTCTCTACTTCCTTGTGAGACATCCTTCGATGAATATAGCACCAAACATTGCAAAATAGAGAAGAAATATACGATTGGTGCTTGATTGCTCATAATAACAATTATACGAGAAATAAGCATATATGATAATATTAAGCACATAAAATCACCGTAATTAAACCATCAATTAGCGTGTAATTTCTCGTTTGTCAATAGCCAAGGAGGAAGATTATAAATTGTTAAAAGAATCGGCTAAGTACTATGACGAATGCTCATGTTTCCATGTGGGTTCATTCCATCCGTGCACAGTCCTAGCCGAAGACTTCTCTTCTCACTACCGAATTCGAAAAACTTACCATCAATGTTTATCCATTGCGGAGAATCGGCCGGATGTCTTAGTTTTCCATCCTTCTTCCTTCCTTCAGCATGCCACTACAAATTCTTCGCTTCCTTAGCATTTGAAAATAACCGTTTGAATCTGGGAATAACCGGAAGATAGTACAACACCTTGGCCGGAGGACCTTTTTTTTGTACAAGCGCACCATCATCACTGCCTATTTTTTATAGCGTGATTCCCAGCATTTTGGGCAGTCCCGCAAATCCTTGAATTCATTCCGATACAATATGCAATCATTTGGACATGCATGTATCCTCTCGATCTTCAGACCCAACGGGCACAATATTTTTTTTGCCTCGTACGTTGAAGTGGGAAGCTCGTTATCATCAGGAAACATATCTTTTAGAAGCTCTAGTAACCCTAGAAACTCGTATCACTCCATCCATTCTTCGCCTTTTGGTTATATAGATTAAGCATGAACGATAACTTTGTAAGTTTTGTACAGTTAGGGTACAACGGTTTCCCAACATCAGCAGATAATCTTCCAAACGCAGAAACATTATTGATATCATCTCTTATATCATGCAACATTTCATCTAATCGATCACTGTCTACCTCCTCGTCGGTCTCTGTATTACTATCACTAGTACCATACATAGGGGGAGCTGTCGAGTGAGATGTATTATCAGCCGGAGGTAAAGTCTCACAATGCCATATCCATCGTGAATAATCTTATTTAAAACTACGACGTATCAAATGGCTCTTCACTTGGTCCGTAGTCCGAAATTGTCTCAAATTTTTGCAATCAACACAAGGACACACAATCGTCTACGAAGCAGTCTTAGCTTTATTCTCCACAGCAAATCTAAGAAAACTTTCAACCCCTGAATATATTCAAGTGTATTACGTCTACCATACATCCAATTTCGATCCATTATCTACCCCGTTTTTAACCCCATTTTTTTTTGTTATTCCGTTTTCTTGACAAAATATATATAGTGTTAGAATTCATATTATATTATAATTAACATTGAGATAAAAAATTCAACTAATTATAATTATTATTTTAATTATTATGTTAAGCAAACCAAAGTCGACTATCGACGTAAGACCCTTAACTCGTCATCTTGCTATATTTGCTGAAAATTCCAACAGGGAAAATAAAAAATGACTAAAGCTTAGTAAAAACTACCTCAAACCTCGATGAACTAGTTGATTCTTGGGCAACTAGTTGTGGAACTTCAGGTGTGAGAACATAGGCCACTCCCAGTTTGGACTTCTGAACACGAAGCCCCACATTTGCTTTGAACTGGAAAATAAAAGCCACGGATCATGAGGAGAATTAGCCTTTGACATCATTTACCTAATTTTACTTCAATCATAGGGGTGATTTATCAAATTATTTATCTGGAACACAATAAGTTCAGTTCAGGTGTTAAAACGCATATGACATTTGGATGTGTTAAAAATCAAGCATGACGCAGTTTCACATATAGTGCTTGTGAACATGTAAATATTATTTTTTTTCCACCATATTTAGTTGATAACTCAGGTATGAAACTTAAAAAGCTTTAAAAAAAAAAAGAAGGAACGAAGAAAGAGAGAGAGAGATTTTTACATATATTGATAGATTAGTAGATTCAACTATTACCAATTTTTGAATGTCTTCCATGGTGGCACCAGGACTAGAAACTATACCCATCATCATAAACGTGTTCTCGTGTTGCGTGTCAAACGGGTTCAACACTTTTACTGCAAACACAAGTAGAAATAGTCAATGCCATAAGACAAACACAAGTAGAAATAGCATTTATACATTTTCATCTCCATGTTATCTCAGCAACATTATGCAAAACTTGTTAGGAAATAGAAACCAATTTATTCTTCCATCAGCACCTAGAATATCACAACTTGATCCGGGCGATAGAATCCCAATGTAGGGCCGGACTCGGTACTTGCCCACACTTATGGTCCTAACCTAACCAGATAATAGTATTTGATTAGCAAAATCTTCAAAATACTAAAATCTGATTCAACTAAAGATTATCATTTACCTTGAAAGCAATATGATCTTGGGTCTTATTGGACAATTTCACCGAACAAGATGGTTGCTTCTTCTGCTCAACTAAATACAAACTAAAATTCAAATAATTAATAATAGCAATATTAATGATCAGTGGCTAAACAAACAAATGACAAAACAATCGCAGGAGAACCCAACTATATATATGACTATATAGTTAATAAATCAATAATCCAAATTAAATGGAAACATACTAGCGTAACTGAGGTCTCGTGGTTCGACACCGAGAAGCCTCTGAATGTTCATTTTATTTTATTCGTTTCTTGCCACGGCCGCCGATATTAACCCTGCCGCTGCCTTGTAAAGCGCCTCCGGTGCCTAAACCCCGCCGCCACGACTGTTGATGACATCATCCATATCCCTAGAAAAGACCATATCGCTCTCGAAGCCCGCGTACATCAACCCAATGATGCCGCACCATTTCCCGACCTGCCTGCCGGAAGGACCCAAACCGTTGAGGAACCGGTTGATCTTCAGTTTCAAGGTGTCGACCGGCTCGAACAAGGGGGAAATTGAAAAGAGGGCTCAGATCGAATAATGAATATAAATAAGGTCAACATGATCATTTTCCTTTATTTCACAATTCTTGTGGCAATATTCTAAAACTACAAATAGTTTTAAATGGAGGAGCAGTATAGAACAAAAAGAAACAATAGCTACATGAACGACTCATCCAATTTATCAACCTGAATCAGGTCATTAAGTATACTGCCAATTTAGAGTCACTGCAGCAATCACATTCTCTGTCCCAATAATCAGATATATATAGTCCAGTCCTAAAATCAAATCCACATTACATGAAAAAAAAACGTTGATCATCGCGCTAAAATGTTACTACAATCCAACACAATATACCATGGATTTCCAAAACAATACAAAAAACGAACTCATATAATTTATACAGCATAAAATCATATCTTCTATGCATTCAAAATGTAACAAAACACAGAATAGATGCAAATACAACAAGGATTTCATTGATTCAACAAACATAACCCCATATACAAACAAATCATTATATATTAATCAAATGCTAAAGGAAATAAAATTAGATATTAATCATATGTACAATATACTGTATTATTCGGATGCATCCGCGAGCACCATCACATCCTCCACCCTCTATAAACTCTCAAACCTACAATTCGATCTAACCTTCGATGAAAGTGTTTAATTAACAACCTTAGGGTTTTGATTGGTGGTTGTTGGAAGAGGAGGAAGAAAACTAGGGTTACGGACGAGCGGGGTAGAGAGGAGGAAATAAGAAAAAAACTGCCGAAGGAAAAGGACGAGAATAAATAGATGAAGAGGTTGACTTAATTAAATTCGTTGGCCTTAATACTTACTAATTCTTTAACATCGGTTTCACAAGAAATCGCCGTAAAATGTGTAAGTTTTACGGCGGTTGTTAAAAAACCGCCGTAAAATGTGTATGTTTATATGGTGGTTGTTAAAAAACCACCGTCAAATGTGTCACTTTTACGGCGGTTCATTGTGAACCGTCGTTAAACTCAGCTGATATCCAGTTTTAACGTCAGTTTTGAAGGAACCACCATAAAATGGCCTTTTTAACGGCGGTTTTAGCCACAACCGCCGTTAAAAGTATTTTTAAGGCAATTTTCAGTGAACCGCCTTTAATTAACAGCCTTAGAAAGTTATTTCTGTAGTAACGTGGGAGGTCATCAGTGAGCAATTGAAGGGAGTTCAAGGTACTTGTTAATATGATGACCACCGAACAAATAGTTAAAATATTTAATACAATATAGGAGCGAGTTATTGATTCAACTTGTATATTGCAGGAGTAAATACTATATTTCAGTGAAAGTGGTTCGAGATGAAAGAGCGATTCTTTTATTGTAAAAATTTATATTTATTGTTGGGGATTTGGATAATTGGAAGGTTATTTTTTGTAACTTTGGTCCAATATCCCAAGTATGGAAAGTTCGTTGTTTTCGAAAACGAGCTTCATATTCTTAATGTACGTTGCGAGTAGATGAACGTGGTATATTTACTTTCACAAATCCATGTTGGGATGAGTGAGTAATCAATGTTCAAAGTTGGACATTTAAGAAGTAAATTTGGAAGTTGAAGAGGGAGTGGGATTTCCATTTGGTATATGGAAAGTCCCACATAGGAAGGAGACCCATTTGTGAGTGGCTTTATTAAATGAAGTGAAATGGGTATTGGTTACAAGTTGAGTAGGGTGGGGAACCCCCCACACGCGCGCCACCACCCGCCCGCCCAGCACGGTTCGGCTTGGCTCGGGCTTGGGGCCCGTGGCTCGCAGTCCGCGACCATTCTCGTGCTTTTTCGCGCATGTGGTTCGTATAGTCTAGCTGGGCCTGGGCTTACATTTTGGACCAGTTCCAGAATGTTCCAGTCTTTTTTGGAGAGAAAGAATAGGAATCTGACTTGTATAGGAATCCTAATTCCTGGTGTTTATCCTTCCTTAATTATTGGTCCTCTTACAACTATAAATACCCCCCTCCTGCAGTGTATTTAAGCATCCGAAAATCATAAGCATCTCACGATTTTCATACTTGCCTCACGCATCATATAGTCTTGCAATTAGGGTTTTACTCAGTTGTCTGCCCAGTTCTCGTTCGCCAGGTCGCCTGGGTCGCCTGCTCCGCCCAACTCCGTTTGTCGTTGTATCTTGGGAGATTCATTGCCATTCAACCGCGAGCACGTAGTCAGGGGCAATAAGAATCTTAAGGAAAGAGTTCGCTCGCCTCGACATCTTTCGTTTCCTTTTATTTGTTTATTTATTTGTTCTTGTTGTTTGGTGTTTTCTATTAATTTGAATTTTCCCCCGCTGTTATCCCAAATTTACCGCTGTAATCCCAATAGCTTAAAATTCTTAATTTGTAATTTGAATTAATGGATACCACGTCTGCAACGAACAATTCGACGCTGCCTGCTTCGACCTCTTCGACTACGCCTGCCATGATGAATTCAACTGCGCCTGCCAATACAAACTCCACGATGCCCTCTTTCAGCATCGGACAATCCGGTCCGTTCACTAGCGGTCCCTCGCAGTCCGCACCTTTTACCTTTGGTTCCGGCTCTGCCTCGATTCCCTTCGGTTCTGCGATTCCCGCCACCGTTGCTGCACATGCCGAACGCCCTGAAAAGTTCAATGGTCATAACTTTAAAACTTGGCAACAAAAAATGGGATTTTACTTAACTACTTTGAATTTTTCTCGATTTTTGATCGAGGATGCACCTGTTGTGAGTGATGACGATATGAGTTTCGATCGTAGAGTCGTCTTTGATGCGTGGACACAAGGGGACTATATATGCAGGCATTATGTCTTGAATGGATTGGACAATGCGCTGTATGGGGTTTGTAGTTCGGTCAAGAGTACCGCGAAGGAACTATGGACGTCCTTGAAAAATAAGTACAAGGTGGATGAGGTCGGCACTAAGAAGTTTATTGTCGGACGGTTCTTGGAGTTTGTCATGGTTGATTCAAAAACTGTGATGAGTCAACTCAAAGAGTTGTAAATGATTTTGCAAAGCATACATCCTGAAGGTATGCACGTGTGTGAAAACTTCCAAGTGATGGCTATTGTTGAGAAGCTACCACCGAGTTGGAGAGATTTCAAGTACTATCTCAAGCACAAGTCAAAGCAAATGACTTTGGAGAAGCTTATTGTGAAGCTGCGTGTCGAGGAAGGAAATAGACATTCCACGACGAAGTATAACAAGACCTCGATGATGGAGGCAAAAGCTCACTTGGCGGAAGCTGATTCAGGGAAAAAGCGCAAGCACCAAGGCAAAGGCAAAGGTAAAGTGAATCAGAAGAAGGCCAAGAGATTCGAAGGCAACTGCTACAACTATGGTAAGCCTGGACACACGAAGAAAGATTGCCAAAAACCACGCAAGGACAATCGGAATGCAGCAAACGTCATCACTGAAGAGATGTCTGAGCTAGATCTTTGCGCGGTTGTTATGGAGGTTAACTTGGTTGATAATCCAAGAGAGTGGTTCATAGATACTGGAGCTACTTGTCACATTTGCTCTGATCGAGAGGTATTTTCTGACTATACCCCTGTTTCTGAGAGGTGTCTCCATATGGGTAACTCGTCGACTGCTGAAGTTGTTGGAGTTGGTAAGGTGCTGCTGAAGATGACGTCTGGTCTAGAATTAACTTTGAAGGATGTGCTGCATGTTCCTGATATTAGGAAGAATCTTGTTTCTGGGTCCCTGCTTTTCCAGCATGGGTTTAGACTAGTTTTTGAGTCTGGTCAAGTTGTTCTCACTAAGAGTGAGAAGTTTCTAGCTAAAGGTCACCATGAGAAGGGACTTTTTAAGTTGAATGTAATGGCTAAACGCCCAGTTATTAATAATAAAGTCATTGCTTCTTCGTATTTTGTTGAGTCATGTGATTTATGGCATGTTAGACTTGGACACGTCAACTTTAAATCAATTAAGAAATCGGTAAAGGCGAATTTACTAAACAACGTAAAGTTTGACTCAAAACACAAGTGTGAAATTTGTGTTGAAGCAAAAATGGTAAAAGCATCTTTTAACTCGGTTGAAAGAAGTTCAGCTCCTCTAGAGTTAATTCACACTGATATTTGTGATATGAAATTTGTGCAAACTAGAGGTGGTAAAAATTATTTCATTATTTTTATTGATGACTGCACAAGGTTTTGCCATGTTTACTTTTTAAGTGGCAAGGATGAAGCAATTGATGCGTTTAAAATCTTCAAGAATGAAGTTGAAAATCAATTGAACTCTCGAATTAAGGCAATTCGGAGTGATCGAGGTGGAGAGTATGTTTCTCCATTCCAAGAGTTGTGTGCTGAATACGGTATTATTCATCAAACGACTGCTCCCTATACACCTCAATCAAATGGCGTTGCCGAACGCAAAAATCGAACTTTGAAGGAGATGATGAATGTCCTCCTTATCAGTTCAGGGCTACCCCCTAATATGTGGGGGGAGGCGATCCTCTCTTCCAATTACATATTGAATCGGTTACCCCACACGGGAAGAGATAAGACTCCATATGAACTATGGAAAGGTAAGGCTCCGGCCTACTGCCATCTTAAGGTGTGGGGGTGCTTGGCTAAGGTGAGAGTGCCTGAACCTAAGCAAGTGAAGATAGGACCAAAGACGGTTGATTTCATCTTCATCGGATATGCAAAGAATAGCTCTGCATATAGATTTCTAGTGCATAGGTCTGAGGTACCTAATGTAGTTGAGGGGACTATTGTAGAGTCTAGAAATGTGGTGTTCTTTGAACACATATATCCTTGCAAGGATAGGAATGAGGTTCCTTCTAAGAGGACTCGTGAACATGAACTGCCTGAAGTTCGGAGTGCATCACAAGATAGTGATGGTGGTGAACCTAGGCGAAGCAAGAGGACTAAGATTGCAAAAACGTTTGGACCAGAGTTCATGATCTATATATTAGATAACGAACCTCGCTCCATTCAAGAAGCATTGTCAAGTCCGGACGCTCCTATGTGGAAGGAAGCTATAAATTCGAAGATTGATTCCATCATGTAGAATCATACATGGGAATTGGCGGATCTTCCTAACGGTACTAAACCCCTTGGTTGCAAGTGGGTTCTTAAGGAAGAAGTACAAGGCCGATGGCTCCATTGATAAGTATAAAGCATGGATAGTAGCCAAAGTCTTTAAACAAAAAGAAGGATATGACTTCTTCGATACCTACTCACCAGTGACGAGAATCACTTCGATAAGAGTGATTTTGGCGATTGCTGCGCTGCACAATCTTGAGATTCACCAAATGGATGTGAAAACAGCATTTCTGAAAGGTGAGCTAAATGAAGAGATTTATATGGAACAACCTGAACGGTTTGTAGTTCCGGGTCAAGAGAAAAAGGTGTGTAGACTTGTTAAATCGTTGTATGGATTAAAATAAGTACCAAAGTAGTGGCATATCAAGTTTGATACTGTGATGATGACCAATAGCTTTCGCATAAATGAATGTGACAAGTGTGTTTATGTGAAAAACACGCTCAATTCCTTTGTTATTGTTTGTCTGTATGTTGATGACATGTTGATTCTGAGTGATTCTAGTGATGTGATCATGAACACCAATAACATGTTGAAAGACAACTTTGACATGAAGGATATGGGGTTAGCGGATGTGATTCTTGGTATCAAGATCATAAGAAACTCGAATGGCATAATTTTGTCTCAGTCTCACTATGTAGAGAACGTTCTTAATAAGTTTAATGCGTTGGATAGTGAAACTGCAAAAACCCCTTTTGACGATAACCTTCGTTTAGTGAAAAACAAAGGTGATCCAGTGACACAATTGGATTATGCTAGGATCATTGGGAGTCTGATGTACCTTGCTAATTGTACAAGATCTGATCTATCTTATTCTGTGAACAAACTTAGTAGGTTCACGAGCAATCCAAACAATACTCACTGAGCTGGGTGGATTAGAGTATTGCGATACTTAAAATATACCCACAATTATGGGCTGCATTATGCAAGATATCCAGGTATTTTGGAAGGGTATTGCGATGCCAACTGGATATCGGATTCCAAGGATTCACACTCAACAAGTGGGTATGTGTTTACCATTGGGGGAGGAGCTGTGTCTTGGAGATCTACAAAACAGACTTGCATAGCCCGGTCCACCATGGAATCGAAGTTCATATCCATGGATAAGGCTGGTGAAGAAGCTGAGTGGCTTCGGAATTTTCTAGAAGATATTCCATGTTGGAGTAAGCCAGTATCGCCAATTATGATACACTGCGATAATCAAGCTGCTATCGCAAGGGCTTATAGTGAGATGTATAACGGTAAGTCGCGACATATTCGTCGGAGGCACAATACCGTTAGAGAATTGATCTCAAGAGGTATAATGTCCATTGACTACGTGAAGTCAAAGGAGAATTTAGCGGATCCATTTATGAAAAGTATAAATCGAGATCAATTCTATGTAATGATAGAGGGAATGGGCTTAAAGTCCACACAAAAGAATGGTCCTTAGTGGAAACCCAACCATGATGACTGGAGATCCCAAGAACTTGCTTCAATGTGGCCAACTAAACTTTGGACTGTTCTATTTACGAAAACATAATAACTAGCCATGAGCTAAACCTATTTCCCTAGAGAGCATAGCCAAGTGATATCCTGATGACCATGGCATAGGGTAAGTCTTTGACTTTTAATGACGATCTATACAATACAAAGGTGAAGTATAGCAGGATACTTCTGATAGACAAGGTCACCTATTCAAGTGTAGAGGAGTGGCCGCCTTGCCCGAAGCACTTGCGAAACCAAGAGTGT
>BMAC01000016.1:2972682-3016432 GCA_014905375.1 Phtheirospermum japonicum | reverse complement strand
CTGCGACCATTCTCGCGCTTTTTCGCGCACGTGGTTTGTGGTTCGTGGTTCGTATAGTCTAGTTGGGCCTGGGCTTACATTTTGGACCAGTTCCATAATGTTCCAGTCTTTCTTGGAGAGAAAGAATAGGAATCTGACTTGTATAGGAATCCTAATTCCTGGTGTTTATCCTTCCTTAATTATTGGTCCTCTTACAACTATAAGTACCCCCCTCGTGCAGTGTATTTCAGCATCCGAAAATCATAAGCATCTCACGATTTCCATACTTGCCTCACGCATCATATAGTCTTGCAATTAGGGTTTTGCTCAGTTGTCTGCCCAGTTCTCGTTCGCCAAGTTGTCTGGGTCGACTGCTCCGCCCAACTCCGTTCGTCGTTGTATTTTGGGAGATTCATTGCCATTCAACCACGAGCACGTAGTTTGGGGCAATAAGAATTTTAAGGAAAGAGTTCGCTCGCCTCGACATCTTTCGTTTCCTTTTATTTGTTTATTTATTTAGTTCTTGCTGTTTGCTGTTTTCTATTAATTTGAATTTTTCCCCGCTGTTATCTCAAATTTACTGCTGTAATCCCAATATTTATTATCTCTTTAATTCTTTACTTTTCTATTTTTATTGTTCGTACAATAACTCAGTGTACACTTACAAACATTTTATTATAGCTCGTACAGTACACACGAGCACTTATTCTAATCTTTCATCTATGGAATGTTATTCAAACATTATACCACTTAGCATTACCTAATCAAATGGCCAATGAGTAGAACAGATCTGAACGAACAAAATTAGTTAAAAATTCCTTGGCCTGGAGACAATATCTTTCTTGGATCAAACAAATTCTTCCTATTGTAAAAAGTTTCCCACTTGAAGCCGAAATGGCTAATCCATTCTTCCTTGGTTTTGTAATTGGGAAGATACTGCTTCACGTTGATGCCAGCCTTTTTGCAAACATCTAGAACGTCGTTGTTGAAAGCATCGTATATCCTGTATTCGCCGTGCTGAGCTGAATGTAGTAGTCCAAGTGTGTAAATGACATCCTTATCTGCGGGTGTTACTTCTGGTGTTACTGCAGACATTCTATCATCCCATCTGCAAGTTTTTGCATGTCATAACACTTTATCAAAAAATATTGAGTAGATTATGCTCTACGGATTAATAATTAAAAAAAACAAAAAAGTTCCATCTAATTACTAAAATAACTGAGTGTTATTTTCTTTTTTAAATTACAATAACACCACATCGGGGAATAATTTGAAAACCATTTTTTCTTTTTTGGTATTTATTTCATACCCCATGTTTTTTCTTCCTTCTTAATAAAATGATTACCTTTTATTGTTTAATGGGTAGAAAATGAAAATTCCAGGTGTCTGGCTAAGTCTTCTGGGAAGCATACCCACCAAAACTCGCTCATTGAAATCAAATATGCGGGACTTAGGTATAAAGAGATTGAGCCATGGATGAGGTTGTAATGATCCCCGCGTTGGAATGTCCAAATTTCCAACTCTGTCAAGGAAATTAAAGAAAGAGGCATCTTTGCTGAAATTGAGCCCTTTAATGAAGTTCAACTTCTTGTGCAACGTTTGAAATTCCTGACAAGAACCACAAAAATCTGAACACTAGCTCTTGCAATAAGTTCAACTGTACTGAACAACTGAATTTAAGTAATACCTCATTAATAGTCTTAGCAGTTTGATTGTCGTAATAAATGGCCAATTCTATGGAGTAGAGGATATTGTGATTCTTCAAGAGAGCGCCAATCCGATATTGCTGGTATGGAGAGATTGGGAAGAGAGGGCTCCATTGAGTTTTTATAGTGCGCGTATTTAGGATTAGAAAACCTTCCACATAGCTTGAGACGTTGCTAGAGATAAGATATTCTTGGTCTTTTGTGAAAAAGTAGAAATTACTGTAAATCAATCTTGCCCATTTTACCTATATATATATGAGCATGGGAGAGAAGAAAGCATAAGATTACACAAATAAATGTTGCAAGCAGACGTGGAGGTAATTATACAACAAGTATTTTGCAATTAAGGGATAATAACAAATGCCACACCTGAGGTTTAGTTTATTTAGTGTATATATATATTTTACAAACGTGTATTACACGGGATTTATAAAAAATTAAGTATAAAAAATATTTGTGAAAATTATAAAATTTTGAATTGAAAATAAAAAACTGAAAGTACGTGTTCTTAACCCGTGCCCTGTTCAATTTATTAATTATTATAATTATTAATTAATATTATATTTTAATATTTAAATTAAATTCGTTAATAATTATATTTACATACTTATTAATATTCAAACGATGTCACATGTTCAACTCGTCTCTAATCTATATTAATTAATTTATTATTATTAACTCATTTTATATTTTTATATTTAGATTACTTTTTTAATAATTATAGTAACATACTTTGAAAAATTCAAAAGGTGTCATACTCTCAAGCCTTCCCGCATTGTGTCAGTGTCGAATAAATATTAATTAATTATTATTATATAATTCTATTTATTTTATATTTAGACTAAATTCATTACTAATACTTAGGTACATACTCAAATTATTGCAAATATATCATAACTTACCTATACAGGATATTAAAATTTAAAAACTAAATCGTTTCAACTTTTATTATAAATATAATTTATTTAATTATTTTCATAAATATGTTTTTTTTTTGTAATTAAAATTATTTCATATGTACTTTTTCTTTTAATTAAAATAATTAATTTAGGTTGTTTTCTACTAATTATATATGAATTATTTATATTTTTATATTAGAAGTATAAAATATAATTGTTGAATTAGACAAAATATAATAAAAGAAAACTATTAAGTTGAGATAAATATAATGAAAAGAAATTATTAAATTAGATATATATTATGCTCGGATGACACATAAACAATCGAAGTACCGAATTTCTTAGCGAAGCATACGAAACATATACATATATTATGAGGATTTTGCATTAATATATACTTGTTTAACACCCATGTATGACACGTGACTTATCAAGAGATAAATATAAAAAAAAAATGTGGTAATTACTGAATTTTAAACAAAAATAAAAAATTAAAATAATGTATTCTCAACCCCTACCTTGTACATGTCTAATTTATTTATTAATTATTATAAATATTAAATAATTTGTATGTGATATTTAAATTAAATTCATTAATGATCATAGTTACATACTTAAAAAATTCAAAAGGCGTCACATTCTAAACCCCTGTCTAACATCTTTATTAATTATTATTATTGAATCATTTTATATATTAATGTTTAAAATAAATTCATTAATAATTATTAGTTACATACTTTGAGATATTCAAAAGATGTCATACTCTCAACCCGTATCGCATTGTACTGGTATCTAATCAATGTTTAGTAATTATTAGTATATAATTTAATATCTTTTATGTTTAAATTTAATACATTATTAATGTTTAGTTATGTACTTATATTATTGTAAATAACTCATATTTTATATTTTACTTATATAGAATATTTGAAACTCCAAAAAAAAAAAGATTATTTTAAATTTTATTATCAATAAAACTTATTTAATTATTTTTGCATGATAAAATTTTTTTTAATTAAAATTAATTCATATGTAGTTTGTCTTTTAATTAAAATAATTAATTTAGATCTTATCTACTAATTATATATGATTTATTTATATTATTATATTAGGAGAATCAAAGGAAAGTATTGAATAAGAAAAAATATAATAAAAAAAATAAATTCGGTAAGATACAATAAAAAGAAAAGTATTAAATTAGGTAAATATTAGGCTCGGATGACACATAAGCAAACGAAGCACCATAATTTTTTATTTGTCAAACGAAGCATACGAAGCAGACACATATGTTAGGAGGATTTTGGAAAAGAGTACTATTTATTAAAAATACTAAAAGAATAATATTAAAAATGATGCAGACAAATGGTAACATTATTTATAGTGTAAGATTAATTTTCACATTAATTAATTTTTACACACAAATTAGAATATTATTTATTCTAATTACAGTAATACCATTTTTCAAGGATTTTTAATTTTTTTACCATGAGTCATGAAATTAGTTGTAAAGTATATCAAAATACCCTAAACTTGATGGGAAACCCGTCAAAATTTGAGTTCGAAAAAAAATGTAAAACATACAATACTTGCGTGTCACGTGTGAATATGTGATATAAAGAATTAAAACTTGTAAGGTTCTGATGATTATATTAAAAAAACGTCGTACGTCTAACTTGTCGTATATATATATATATATATATATATATATATATATATATATATATATATATATATATATATATATATATTATTTTTTTGTGTAAGACATTAATTTATTCGTATAAAAATATAATGTGTGTATCAATGCATTATATTGGGATTAGATAAATAAATTTAGAATATATTTAATATTTATTTTCCTAGGCGTAATAATTTATTATTGTTTATTTTATATTTTTTGTTTCCTTTTGTTTTTTTTTTCTTTCTCTTGACGTAACGATAGTTTTTCATATATTATTAATGTTATTTTCAATTCATTATATTAGAAATAAAAAAATTTAAGTATATATTTTTTATATTCATTTTCCTTTTGTAATAGTTTAATTTATTTTCAATTCATTATATTAGGAATAAAGAAATTTAAGTATATATATTTATTTTCGTTTTTCTTTTTTAATAATTTAATATAACTCTTATTTTTCTTAAATAAATATTTAAAGTTCTAATAAAATTATTTTAATTTTTATTATAAATAATAATTAATCCAACTTATATAAATTTTTTCTAATTAGATATAACCTTTTTATTTATATTAGAAGAATAAAAGTAAGATATTAACTTAGGTAAACTACGTTAAAGAAGACATTAAGTTAGGTAACATGTAATAAAAAAAATATGGAATCAGAAAACATAATATTAGGAAAATATTAAATTAGGCAAAATATAATAAAAGGAAAAATATTAAATTATGTAAATATTAGGCTCGAATGATAACGAAGCACCAAAATTTTTTTCAAAGCTAACGAAACGTGACAAGCTGACACATAAGATAGAAAGATTTTGAATTAATATATAGAGGATATATATAAAATCTCCTTGAAGTGAGAAGGAATTTTTTTATATCCAACTGCACTCTTTCGGGGCACTAGCTTGCTTAGAGCATTTCTAATGGGACGTGAATTGAAGTAAATTTTTTGCCACATAAGCTCAAAATTCTTATGTGACAAGAAAAAATGTAGACAATGTCTAGCACACCGTCTACATTTAGATGGTGTGCTATACATTGTTAAAAATTTACATTATTTATTCACCCATTAATATTATTTAATTTATTTCTCTCTTATCTTCACCAATAGTAATTAAGTATTTTACTCAATTCACATTTACCATTGGAGAAGATTTCTAAACATTTATAATATATTTGTCATGTCATTGAGAATTTATAGTATCCCATTGGAGATGCTCTTTTTNTTTATAGATTTTGTTCAATTTGAATTTTTTTCTTTAAATTTCTC
Source organism: Phtheirospermum japonicum (assembly GCA_014905375.1). Lineage (NCBI taxonomy): Eukaryota > Viridiplantae > Streptophyta > Magnoliopsida > Lamiales > Orobanchaceae > Phtheirospermum > Phtheirospermum japonicum. The sequence continues at coordinate 3,010,894 of BMAC01000016.1, read as the reverse complement.
AAAAGTTTTATTTTCAATTTTGCCTATCCCTCCGATCATTATACTTGTAAACTCTATTCTAAAAATCGCCCTAAGCGCTAGATGCCACCAATCCGCCTACGATTTTCAAAAATCGGCCAAAAAAATCGCCGGGCACCCCAGACGTTGCCTAGGCGTCCCAGGCGCCGCCTAGGCGCCAGACCATTTTTTTTTTAATTTTTATGGCCTGAAACGACGTTGTTTTTGAGCCTATTTTTTTGATTATTTTGATTTTGTAATATATGTTATGATATTTTTATTGGCTAATGAATTTATGAATCTATGTTGTTTTGAACTTTGAATCGAACAATAGCTTTAAACTTGTGAATTATAACTTGTGATTATTACTTTTAGTTTTGAATTTTGTTTTGAACTTTGAATCGAACAATAGCTTTAAACTTGTGAATTGTAACTTGTGATTATTACTTTTAGTTTTGAATTGTCATAGACTTTATTGTGTAGCAGGTAGTATGTTGAAATATTAAATGGTTGGATWTAATGTTGTAAATTGGGGTATTTATTCACAAATTCTAGGCCTCGCCTAGGCGTCCTAGGCGCTAGGCGCTGGCCTGACGCCTAGCAACCGCCTAACGATTTTTAGAACACTGCTTGTTACATTAGTTCATATGTTGTCATGATTCTAAGTACTTATATTACTAGATGAAGTCGGTTAGGTGAATCGACGTTCACTATCTAAGAAATAAACTATTTAGGTTAAAGGTTACAATTGACTTCATTTATTTATAGATATAATTGATGTAAGAAAGAAGAACACTTATAATCAGGGACGTAGCCAGTTCGGCGAATTAGTCCTAACATGTTGAAATTATATTTTCTTCTAGCCTAATTTTATTATCCCTACTAATATATATATAATTTTTATTTTTAAATTTATTTTTTCTTAAAAAATTAGCACTCCCAATAAATTTGGGCTGTATCGCGCACTGGAGGAGCAGCTCCTGTCTACGCCCCTGCTTATAATACTATTTCGTTTTGTTTTATATATAAATAAATATATGTGTGTATATATTGATATGTAAAGGTGGCTGGTGCAGCTTATAGTTACCCTTGTTGGTGCTGTATCCAAGACAATTCTTGCTTTGGTTATGATTCCAAACTGTCCCAAACCACCGAGAACTCCGAAAAATAGCTCCGGATTTTCATTCGGTGAGCAAGTCATGAATTCCGCTTTACCTAATCAATGAGAGGGGAAAAGAAATTATTACAAGTTATATAATAGTGCGCACGTTAAAAAAATTGATCGGACCACTCACATTCTAGAAGGTAGAAATAAAAATCGTTTTAGAATGTGAGCAGAACATCATTCCTAGTGGCGTCCCGAACCTAAAGTATATTTTAAAAGGTATAAATAAAATCCGTTCTAGAATGTGGAGATAAAGTGACTTTCTACTTTTTTTTTGAGACTGAAATGAAAAAAAAAAAAAATTAATTGACATTTTCACAAAATTAATAATTTTCTCATTTACAAATATGTTTGTGAATTTATATGTTTTTGTTAATTTTATTTATTAATTGCTTATGAAATTTAAATTTATTGATTTGTGATGAAATTATTAATTATGTGAAAAAATTAAATTTGTTAATATGTCAATTGATTTATTTTGTGTGAAATTCTTAATTATGTGAAAAATTAAATTTATATGAAATTATTAATTATGTGAAAAAAGTCTTAATTTATTTATTTTGTGAGAAATCATTAATTAAGTGAAAATTCGAATTTACTCGTTTCTTGTTTAGTTGTTAATTATTTAATAAAATTGATTTTATTTGTAAATGAGAAAATTATTATTTTTGTGAAAATGTCAATTAATTTTTTTTTTCATTTCAATCCCCAAAAAGAGTAGAAAGTCACTTTATGTCCACATTCTATAACGGTTTTTATTTATACCTTCTAGAATGTATTTTAGGTCCGGGATGCCAGGCGTCCCGCTCACATTCTAGAACAGTTTTTATGTGTACCTTCTAGAATGTGAGTTGGATGTCATTCCCAGTGGCTTCCCGATCTATTTTTTCAATATTTTTTTTGGGTATTATTTTCTCAATTTTAAATAAAAAATATAATATTTATTTAATAAACCTAATTTAGTTTTATCACATATTATTATTGAGTTAAAAGAATATAATATAATAATATGTGTTAGGTAAAATAGAGCACTTTGTTGTTGGAGTGAGATTTCAAAACACGCTAATTGTTTAGAAGTTTGGACTTTCAACTAGATATATAAGAGCTAAAAATTAAAGTGTGAAATTGCTCTTATACGAAATAAAATAATTATTCCTTCCATCCTACAAATATAGTTTACTATTCTAATTTTGTCCGTCCCACAAAGATAGTTCAGTTAACATATTTAACCTATCATTAATTTTTCATTTTCACACATACCCTAATTAATATTCTTGAAATACTAATTTCTTATCTCGTAAATTGAAAATTGATGATTACAATGCAAAATCTTAATATTTCAATAATAGATATACTAATTATAATAACAAAATGTTACAAATATTTGACTTTTCGTATTAATCCTCCGATTTTCACGAGCACAACCAATGATGGATGCAAATTTTGTCACTTGAGATTCTTTTGCTTTGAAGATCTATACTTTTTTTTCCCTTTCCCTTAAACTATGGAATCATTTCTACTTCTCTAATTATTTCAAAATTTTGAATCATATTTTTTCAAAATAATTTTTCTTTAGAAAAAAAAAAACACTAACCTCTTTTTAAACATTATATGGCGTGGTCTTTTAATTTTGGCGTTATATAAGTTCTATTAACTTGACCAACCTGCTGTTTCTCAAAAGGGTATTTTGGATAATATTATTTGTAGTTATATTTTACCGGTTACAACTTGTAGTTGAAGAACATTGGTGATCTGCGGGCCATGCAAGAATGCTTGTCCACTGATCCCAGCATTAGACAGCGTCCCGCCCACACTCAAGTACAAATAATCGGTCCACGACACCGGCGCCAGCCCATTCCGAAGCGTGGCCCGCAACACGTCGATCCACAGCTGCCCACCGTCGACATCCGCGTAGTACCCGGACGAGGCGTTCCCGCCAATCTCAATCCTACCGGGAACGCTCAACGCGGTCATGTTCACCACCACGCCCTCGTGTGTCATGGCCTGTCCCCGGACGGAGTGTCCGTTCCCCCTGGGGGCAATGGTTTTGTTGGACAATGATCTGGTAAGATTAATTATGTCGTCGACCGATGAAGGCTGTAGAACATAAGAAGAAACGTTATGAAATATGTTTCCGTAGTCCCTAGAGGCTTCTGTGATGGAGAGTGAATCGTTATGAAGCCGGTTTTCGAACGAGTCGGCGGTGGTTGTACGGATAATGCAGATTAGGAATATTAAGAATAGAGAGATATGTGGAGGGATGCAAGGGGGACTTGCCATCGCCATTGCCATTGGAGAGGTATTAGAAAGAAAGAAAGAAAGACAATGTGTTGTGGTATTTGTTTTGGTACTTCAAGGGATTATATATAGAGAAAGCGGGAGGCGTTTGATTGGAAGAATTCAAGTTCTCGCGTTTGATTGGAAGAATTCAAGTCTAGAGAGAATAAAATCTTCATATTAATAAAATATTCTATACGAAAAGGCATGATCTTGTAATTGGAAAAGAAAAAACATCCCAATATTCAAATATTACATGTAAGGGAATCTAAGCAATTAAATTATGTCAAAAACTTCCGTTTTGTTTGTATTCATACAAAAAGTAGACATAAGTCTTGTGGACATATAGAAGCGTCATTTCATTGGCAACGTATGTGAATGGTCATGTGAAAGGGACTTAAACCAAACACCTCGCCCGCGGAATACAAAATTAACACACATCAACTTGGGGACATGATCACCTTTTCTATATCTCTATTTTCTCTCTATCCTCCTTTTGTCTCCTACGTTCTCTTTCCTTCCTATATAAAGATCATTGCAAATTATGACAAATTTGAAACAAAAAATAGTTGTATTTTAGTATGAATTTTTGTTAATTATTATTATTATTCTTTTTTTTTCTTTTTTCTTTTTTTTTTTGTATTTAGTATGAAACTAGATGGATAAATATGAAAAATCAATAGATTAGTAAGACTCTAAAAAAAATAAGTATGAATTTTGATAGGAGTGGGTTAAATAATAATGGCAAATAAGTTTCATTATATATCATTTATAAAAAAATAAGATGGGGAGAATCAAATGGCCTTAATGAAATATTAAGTACTATAGGCCTATATGGTCAACTTCCATTTTGTTTTAAATCTTAGACAACTCATAACTTGTTCATTTTATATCTGTTTTATATGGAAAATTTCAAACCTTTTTTTTTCGTAATGTACAATTTAAAATCCATATTGTATATCTAAAAGCAAAATATATATATATATATATATTTGGTAGAGTAAGAAAAACATTTATTAAAATCTAAACATACAGAATTGTTTTAACACGGTGAGAAAATATCCACTCAAATTGCACATGCATACATATTTAATAGGATGAAAATAAATTTATTAATATTGAATACGATACTAAAAATCTATGTATGGTATATGTTGGTACTTGTTGAAAGCGACCTCATTTCTTGGAAGTAGCATTTTTTATGAGGGGTGGGCGAGCGGGTTTGTAGAGTAGCGACTTGGAGTATGAGGATGAGTTCTCATATAGGGTCGCGATCTCTTATACTTTTATTGGTTCCGCGTTGTCTGATAGCTCGGTAATAGGATTTGTAAATATTAGGCCCGAATGGGCTAATATGGATGGTATTGTGAGGTCTCGACGGACTGTATTAAAAGAATCACAGGCCCAAGCCTATTCTGTTAATTTAATGAGAGATTTATTACTTATGGGAACTTAGCATATAAGAGGAATTCTAATTCTAAGTCAATTGTGGTATTTATGGAATTATGGTGGGAGAAGGTAACCCTGGCGTGGGGAACACTTCTCTTGTCTATATAAAAGTGGTGCATACCTCTCTTTATTTTCTAAGGTTGTTTTATCATGGTTTGAGCTCTCGAAAATATCTCTCGCACTCGCTAACTTAAGCATCGGAGGACCTTCGTCGGGGCCGTCCACCGCCTTGGTTGAAGGTGTTGTTTTGTAAGACTGGCTAGGTTACCAGGAGGATTTTTGGAGGCTTATCAGGTCGTTGTGATGTATTCGGAGGCTATTTAGGTCGCTGATCTCATATTTGAGGTTAGTGCTCCCTATTCTTGGTAACCAATCTTTTTGGTTTTATCAAGTGGCGCCGTTTGTAGGAAAGAGGGACATCAAGTCCTTAAGCAAAAGACATGAAAATACACAATTTTCGTAGGTCTAAAATCTGACTGCGCTATAAATTTGAAAAATCATTTTCTAACGTTTTAACCGTTGGATCACATTAAAAATTTTACAAAACCTCAAGGACCTTTTGAAATACGTTCGCAACGGTGGAAATTGGATTTTGAGATAAGAGGAAATATATATAAATTTTCGAGTAAAGAAGATTTTATTTTCGAAAAATTTTGCGCATTATTTTTTCAGAATGCGACTGTGTACAATAAAACCGTTGGATCAAACCAAGATTTTGATATATTATTCTAAACATATTGAAGTTCAATCTGAGCGGTGGAGATTTGAATATGATGTCAGAAAAATCCTATAAGGATTTTAAACAGAACTGATCCTGTTTTCCAAAACTGTTTGTCTAGTTTCTTTTAAAAATTAGATTATGCACAATCTAACTAATTGGATGTAGCTGAATTTTGGATATAGTATTTACAAGATATATGGTTAAATTTGAATGGTGGTGGAAATTGAGTTTGAAGGTCTAGGGGCGCGAATAAGGGTTGCGATGCTCGCATCTTACTTATCGATTATTTTTATGATCATATACTAACGGACTGAGTGCAGATCTATTTGTTTAGTTCGTATTAATTTTGGTTTTTAAGGGTTACTCTATGTGTTTCCTGGAATTTAACCCGAAATGATCAATTCAAACAAACGCGATGAGGTCGCACGTCCAAATATTTAAGGTTGATTTATTTTGTTGCTCGAAATCTAAGGCGATAAAGGTCGCGTATCAACCAAACGCAACAAAATCACCAAAAGTCAATATAAGTATTTATTTTCTTTTGTAAAATCGACGATATACAAATTGGGGTCATATACGTTGATAATAGGTGACAATTGTGATGTGTTTAAAGGGTGATGGTATGGTTTGGTTGATTGATTTGGTTGGCATATGGTATACTTGCTTATTGATTTGATTTACATGGGGATATACTTATGGTTTATTTGATTATATGGGATATTAATCATCCATGGAGTTGGATAGATTTGGTTTTGAGATTCTTTGACGGTTTTGATAGAATGGATGATGGGATATTAATCATGCGTGGAGAATGCTAATTGGATTTATTTTATGTAGTTTTATTTTGTGGGGATATGCATGTGGTTTAACACTTGGCTAAGGAGGACTTATTTGATTCTATATGGTTATGAGGATATGCTTATATTTTTAAAGATAAGTAAGATGAGTCTTGACTAATGATTAAGTATTTATCAACTCCCAAGGTGCTTGAATGAGTAGGTTCATTAAAACACACTAAGAGTTGCTCATCTTTTCAAATTCCCGTATGAAACCACCGCACTGCCACACTTCAGTAAAATGGTAATAACTCACTCTTGGATGATCATTTTTGAGATACTATTTTTGTATTGGAAACTAGACTCGTAGGGCTTTTCAGTGGTATATAGTTTGTTTTTTAATTTTATTACCAATCAAAGAAGTTAAACCTTCAAAGTTGGTATATGTGCTGAAAACTCTCGTGTTAGTTTATTTGATCCTATATGGCTTAATGGTGATATGGTGTTTATGGTTATGGGAAAGAGCAATGCTTGATTTGCAATGAATATGTTTGATTAACATATTATTTATTTTTTGGTTATGTGCTTGTGATTATGTTTGATTAACATATTCTTTTACTTGGTTGATCATGAATCTATGTGGATATATCTAATAAATATATTATTGGCTTATTTAATTTCTTAAACTCTCTGGAAAATATGGATATATTCTAATATGGTTTATTTGGATTAATATGGTATATGTTTTTGTATTGATGTGAGGAGGACAAATTATACTTTTTATAATAATGGTTTTGAAAATTGACATGCCACCAGCTCGCCTCATAGACTGGAGCAATTATATGAGTTTTAATGTACAGGCTCATGGAGGATTAATTGGACCCGCAAGATTAATTTAATATTTATAGGTGGTTAATTTATGAGTTGCCCAATATGTAACTCGGAGATGGTTAACTCAATGCGAAGAGGTCGCCAATATCTAAGGTCATATACCAGGTCGCGCATCCAAACATTCACAAAAAGGTGATCGTGGAATTATGCTACCTAAAAATAAAAAGGTCACGCAGTTGGATATTCAAGGAGAGGTGGATTTTCCTATGGCATCAATATGATTACGTATCGGGTACGATCTTTAAAATCTCGTGAAAGGAATGGTTTCCAATTTTCTGCCTTACTTATTTTTTATGTGGTTGAACATAGGGGAATAACTGATTTATGCGATTTAATATGGTTCACTTAAAGTTATAAAATTTATTTGAGACGGTTTAAACGGTTATGATGTGTGATTTAATTTAAATGGTTAAGGTTTGGTCTCAAGTTTGGTTTATGTCGTATTCATTAATGGTTTATGGATTGATGGTTTTATGATTTAAGTTATGGAGAATATGTAACGCACCCCTCCTTGCCCCATTCGTAAATTCTTGGGCTTCGTTTCTATTTTTTACTAATTTTTCTAATTTTTTGAGTTTTTCTTTTCATTTTTCATTTAAAATCAAAAAAATAGAAAATGCGTGCTGAACGATTGACGCCTGATCCACGTGGTTCCACGACGCTGAGACGCACCCTTCCCCGCCCCGTTCATAAATTCTTGGGTTTCGTTTATATGTTTTACTAATTTTTCTAATTTTTTGAGTTTTTTTCCATTTTTCAATTAAAATCGAAAAAAATAGAAAAAGCATCCTAAACGATCGACGCCCGACCCTAGTGGTTCCACGACGCCGAGACGCACCCCTCCCCACCCCGGCAAAATCACGATGTTTCGTCGATTCGCATTTCCGACCGAAGGAGTTGATCGATCGATCGTATCTTGTTGTTGGTCGAATTACACGACACATGTGGATACACACGTACTCGTTGATATTTTTCGATCGAAATTGGGTCAAAATCACTCCATGTGCCTAAGATGATAGGATTGGTTTCATTTTTACGAATTTTCTATTTTTTTTTTTTTTTTTTAAAAACTGAAATTTCTGAGGGAATGGATTTCCCTCGGTTTTTTTAATCAATTTTTTTTTTTTAAAAAAATCCGAAATAAATAAAAAACGCGTAGTATTATCGATCGAGACGCACCCCTCCCCGCCCCAGTCATAAATTCTTGCGTTTTTTTTTTTCTAGTTTTTTGAGTTTTTTTTTTTCTATTTTTCAATTTAAAATCGAAAAAAAAATTGAAAATACGTGCTAAACGATCGACGCCCGATTCTCGTGGTTCCACGACGCCGAGACGCACCCCTCCCCGCCCCTTTCGTAAATTCTTGGGCTTCGTTACTATTTTTACTAATTTTTCGAGTTTTTTTTCATTTTTCATTTAAAATCTAAAAAAAAATAGAAATAGCGTCATAAACGATCGACGCCCAACCCTTCGTGGTTCCACGACGCCGAGACGCACCCCTCCTTGCCCCGAAAAAATCACGACGCTTCGTCGCTTCGCGTTTCCAACTGATTAACATGAATGTCTCTGAGCCCAACCGGCATGGAAAGTGCTGAACGTCCTAGAAGGGGTGGAAACCCTAATTTTGACCCCTTTTCTAAGCCACCTACATCTATAAATACCCCCCACCCCTCACATTCAAAAATACACATTATTTCTAGGGTTTCTAAGGCCTTTTGGGGGTTGACAACCCCAAGAGTGCCATTTTATTTTCTTACTTTCTCTTTAAATTTCTTAGTTTTAAATCTCTAGCTTAAGATTAGTTTAGATTAGTTTTTAGATAGATTAGATAGCTTAGATTCAAGATCTCGACACCGAAACGCTGCTGTTCGTCATAGTTTAATTAGTAAGTCTTAAATTACTTTCGTTTTAATATAGTTTAATTATTTCTTATACTTTCGTTTAATTAGATTAATTAAATTCTTATGCTTGCTAGTTAATTTAGAATAATTCAACTCCAACAAACAAACCCCCCCATGTATGATGATGAATTGTATAATATTATTGGTGATGATGATGTTCGGATTGTTATGTTGAGATTGATGAAATAGCTTGTCTAGATTTAATGGGTCTAGAGTCTAGAATCGTCGTGAACCATCAATTGGGATTTTCCCAAGAGATCGTGGAAACGACTCGAAGCTCTACAACCCTTGATTCATAAAACTTTTCAAAAAACCTTGATTTTTATTATTCTTCGTTTGAATTAAATTCTTGATTTTATGTGTTTAGATTAGAATTTTATTTTATTATCTTATTCGTGAACAACAAATACAAAAGGAACTTACGAGACTAGTTTTCCTTGAGAGACGATTCGGTTCAACTTACCAACCTACATGCGAACTCGTACTCTTGCGAGCGAGCTTTTGAATAATTGACAAATATTTATAAATAGGAACACAAAAGTTCGAATCACCAACCGAAGGAGTTGATTGATCGATCGTATCTTGTTGTTGGTCGAATTACACGATACGTGTGGATACGCACGTGCTGGTTGATATTTTTCGATCGAAATTGAGTCAAAACCACTCCCACGTGCCTAAGATGATAGGATTGGTTTCATTTTTACGATTTTTCTATTTTTTTCTATTTTTTTTATTTTTTAAAAAAACTAAAATTTCCGAGGGAATGGATTTCTCTCGATTTCAAACCGAGGGAAAGGTGAATCCCTCGGTTTCAAACCGAGGGAAAATCCATTCCCTCGGTTTTTTAATCAATTTTTAAAAAATAAATCCGAAAAAATAAAAAATGCGTAGTTATCGATCGACACCCGACCCCCGTGTTTCCGGGACACCGAGACGCACCCCTCCCCGCCCCGGTCATAAATTCTTGCGTTTTTTTTTTCTATTTTTTTGAATTTTTTTCCATTTTTCATTTAAAATCGAAAAAAATAGAAAATGCGTGCTAAACGATCAACGCCGAGACGCACCCCTCCTTGCCCCGTTCGTAAATTCTTGGGCTTCGTTTCTATTTTTTACTAATTTTTCTAATTTTTTGAGGGTTTTTTTTATTTTTCATTTAAAATAAAAAAAATAGAAAATGCGTGCTAAACGATTGACGCCTGATCCACGTGGTTCCACGACGCTGAGACGCACCCTTCCCCGACCCGTTCATAAATTCTTGGGTTTCGTTTCTATGTTTTACTAATTTTTTGAGTTTTTTTTTCATTTTTCAATTAAAATCGAAAAAAATAGAAAAAGCATCCTAAACGATCGACGCCCAACCCTAGTGGTTTCACGACGCCGAGACGCACCCCTCCCCACCCCGATAAAATCACGATGCTTCGTCACTTCGCGTTTCCAACCGAAGGAGTTGATCGATCGATCGTATCTTGTTGTTGGTCGAATTACACGACACGTGTGGATACGCACGTGCTCGTTGATATTTTTCGATCGAAATTGGGTCAAAATCACTCCATACACTCTTCATAATAGACACATGTTTTTTTGTTTTTATTGTGAATTCGAGCTGTACAATTCTTTCAATAAGCGAGGAAAACAAAAACACAAAGTTTAAATTTCAAATATAAGAATATTTCTTATAGTCAAGCTAAGATGACAAAAGGTTTTCCCTCTTAAAACACTCATTTCCAAAAAGAAAAACACAAAGTTTAATCTACTTGGTAAAGATAATTAAAAACTCATAACTTAAATAGTCCAAAACTAAGCATCACAACCAAAAGATTATATCTTACCTAAAACGAAATATAGAAGAAAAATAATTCAATCCACATGAGATGGTCGCAGATGTGAATGTGTAGAAATCACACCCGACTTTGGACATTAAATGGCTACTCGAATAAATTACTCTCAACTCTTGATCGATTCTCTTCAATATATGATTGGTGTTGTAGAGAACGTCCTTGGCTTTATATAGGCACATCTTGGAGACATATAATAAGAAGGAAATAAGATATACACAACTGCAATTAAATCTTATTTCATAAGGAAACAAGATAATATCTTAGAGTATATATTTTCAGTATACAAAAACTAATTCAGGGGAAGAGAATAGTATTTTAATTTAATTCTAATATTATATTATAGAAGATAGTTGTCATGATAAATATTAAATGTTTTCTAAAAAAATAATATCCACTAAAAGTTGGCAAAAAAGTAAGAAATATTGAAGGAAAAACACAATTAGTGTGCCTTTGTCAACAAGTAACTGGCGAGGGATAATTTAGGTATTTGTTATCTTTATTTATTATGGAAACATGTAATTGATACCCTGTATAAAGGGAGTCTTTGATAAATAAGAGAACCCTAATTTCTACCGTCTCCATCGTCTCCTTTGTATTTATTCTTTTCTACTTTTCCTTTTACACGTTATTAGCATGAAACTCTAACCTATGAGAGTGATCTACAAATAAGCTTTCATAACCAAAACAACAATTACACAATTTTCGTAGGTCGAAATCTAACTGCGCTGTAAGTTTGTAAAATTGTTTTTTCATGTTTCAACCGTTGGATCGCATTCCAATTTTTACAGAACCTTTGAAACATGTTGGATTATATTTTTAACGGTAGAGATTGGATTCTAAGATAAAATAAAATATATATAAGTTTTCGAACAAAGCATATTTTGTTTTCGAAATTTTCTGTGCACGGTTTTAAAAATAATATTTCCCAAGTTCGAACCGTTGGATCAAGCCGAAAATTGGATATATTATTTTGTATATATGAAAGTTTATTCGGAATGGTGCAGATCTGGATTTGAGATTCGTAGGGTCTGACTATGAATTCTGAATAGAGTTAATCCTGTTTCTCGAAACTGTCTGCCCAGCAGTTTTCAAATTAAATTACGCATAATCTAACCGTTGGATGAAACTGAATTTTGGATATAATTTTCAAAAGAAATAGTGTTTAAATATTTATGGTGGAGATTGGGTTTGACGCTTCCTATCATCAAAAATATATCGCGCACAAACCTATTGAAAAAATAAAACTCGAGGAATGCCCGAAAGAATTGTGTCTTTCCTCCAAAGTAATTCGAATTATCCTATTATTTATTAACTGAAACTAATAAATAATTTTTTATATGTATATATGTTACATATGATTATATGCATCTGATGTTATGTGAAATATTGACAAACATGAAATTTTGCAATACTTTAATGATATTCGTAGAGTACATAATATATTATTACTTATGATTTTAGATGATTTCTTATTTAGAAGTCGTAAATAAAGTTATTTACATGATTAGATGAGAGATTGATCATGATTTTGCCAATATGTCTAATTAATCATGAATTTCGATGAATTGATAGATTCATGTATGTTGGTAATCCTTGATGAATTGATAGATTCATGTATATTGGTAATTCTCTTAAAGTTGATTTTATAAGCTACTTTCAATGTATGCATTATTGATTGTATATTTGCATATTTTCATGATAACGAAAGTTTATGAACGATAAAGAATTGTATAAATAAGTCTTGTGATAAAGTATATTCACATAATATCAAAGAAATATTGTAACATATATTCTTCAAATTCATTATCTAAAGAAATTGATTGAACTAACTCAGTCTAAATACAATTTAATATACTCAAAAGAAATTGAGTACTACCATCATTGGTTTGATGTGGAAACAAGAAGAACTACAATTCCACAATAATATCATCCACCAAACCCCAACTGACAAAGAATTGTCAAACTAAACAAAGTCAATTCTCTAATGAATTTGAGAATTCATATTGACCCCAATCTTATGTTGGAAGTATATTTAGTTACAAACTTCCAATGAACTTTGGGATGTTTGGGATGTGCTCTAAATGAGTATTTTGAGAATTTTATGAAACACTACTCCCGAGCCTAAGAACTTAGTGAAAAGAAATTTGCTTGCTTGCTAAAAACGGTCAATGACTTTGATATGTTTCGACTAAAAACATGTCTTACCATATGAGGAAAAAAAAGTCATTTTAAATAATTAATTGAGAGATACGATCTCACTCTATTTTTCTTCACTTGAGCAAACATACTAATGCACTTGTATAATATTAATTTTGATAGTAAGTTATTGAGAGACATGACATTATTCTTCATAATACTAATGTTAGACCTCCGGATAAAGAAATTTCTTGAGTCTAACTAGAATCGATATGAATAGTGAAAATAACCTCAAAGCAAAGGGGAAGAGACATGTTGATCCCTACCTATGTGGGAAGAATGAACCATAAGGTAAGATATATAAGAGTTCATGATATTTATTGGAGGTTCTCCCAATAACCTTACTTAGTCAATGGATATCCTCTATTTTGATTGATGAAATTTGTTTGTTTCTTACTTTACAAAGAACTTGTGAAAGTATAATCAATCATTCGTATTAGACTATTGTATTTGGTTTTAAAACTTATTTTGAGTTAGATTTATGTGATGTGGTCTGATTTAAATTAATTATTATTTTTGGCTTATTGGTAAATTTTGAATTTCATTCTGAAGCATTGAATATAATTGAGTTTAATTACCACACATTCACATACAAGGTTCATGAGTAAACTATCAGATATAATGTAATATATCTAGCAAATAATGTAAACTATTAGAATGAAAAGTATTTCGTTTAAATATCTCTGAAGAATGTGAGAATTTGTCGAGAAATAGATAATTATTCACTGAATTGATATTTATATGTGAAAAAGTCTTGATGCCTAGTGGCACATTGATGAAAGTCATAAAAGCTCAGTATGGACAAAGAGCGAAATGAACCTTGTTAAGTTTGATGATATTTATATTAATGATTATCATTAAGAAGTACATTATGATAATGGAACTATACCTTTAATTTATGTGGAAGAAAGCACGTTTTAGAGTCAATCTAGTAATTTTACTTTACTGCTTTTTGATTATTGAATCATAAGATATGACCAACAAGAACTTTTGGACACTTACTCATTCAAGTTTTGACACGACTGGCATGAGTTCATTGGTTGTCATGATATGATGGTCCATATTATAAGAAATTAACATGGACATATTTTATTTGAGTGAAACACAAAATGAGATAGAAATTTGATGCACAGTCTTTTGTCGAACTAATGTTACATTACAGCTAGTGCTATCTAAAGTACTAGGAGCACTACATACATTCATATCTCAAAGATACATCATTCATTTTTTCAAAACTTATTCATTAACATAATTGTATGATTGAGACCTGCATATGCTAAAAACTTAAAGTATAATATTTCATTCTTATAATTGATATTTAGTGATACATGTGGACATAACCATTAGAAATGCGGATCATTCAAGTATTTTTATAGTTTTGGCCGATTCTTCGGCACGTATTGTCCATAAAAGTATTGCATTTACAAAACTTCTAGCACATTTAGTATTATTGAGGACTCACCACCCTTATAAAGCATCCAAACTCATAATGCTAGAGAGTTTACATCAAAAGTATTTGATGTCTATTGTATTTCAATCAAGATCGATGTAATGCATCTTGTACCCTTATGTGCATATACAATAAGGTCTCAAAGAAGAAACCTTCGAAAAGAATATATATGGTGACTAAAATAATATTTATGCGCACTCATATATTTGTCTCTACACAGGGTTATGCAATATTGCATGCAACTCTTACTTATTCATTTATGAACCTCTGCTAACCAAATATTTTGCGTATCAGTTGGTAACTGGATATAAGCATGATAATTCATATCTACGCATATTTGATTACCCAGTATATATGTGCCTATTGCGCCCCCACAGCGCATTCATATGGGTTTCTAAAGACAATTAAGAATTTATATTGGATATGAGTCATCCGCTGTTTGAAACCTTTGACAGACGATTTCTTTATCGCTAAATCTTTAGATTTATTACACTAATGAGACAGTGTTCCTGTTGTTAGGGGGATATAAGAAAAGGTATTTTCTAATGAATGACAGGAATAGTTTCATACTATGTCTCATTATGATCCCCGCATTTCAGAATGTAACGTGAAAGTAAAGTAAAGTGAACAATTGATCTTCAAAGTATAGAAGACTCAATTTCTAAAGTGACGGGATCATATATATACCAGCTGCAAGTGTATCTGCAAGGTTAAAAGTCCCCATAAAGGGCACAATATCACAAATTAGGACATTGCAACCATACTTAATGGAGGTATGGTTGGGGTCGTGACTCCCACAAAGAACAGGGGGAGGTCACTTGGTTCGATCAATACTCACCCAAGGAATAAGAGGGAATGTATGGCACAACTTTAATTGATCATCAATGAACATAATTTCTCTCATGAGATTATATCTGGTTATACTTATGTCTATGAATCATTACTGAAGGACGCTCCGACGATTAATATGATTCCAGAGAATAAAGAAATCTCAATGTACTATGAGAGTTTATATGAGTTGATGGAATAATTTTCCACACACATTGATGATATATATACATTGTTGCTCAGGTAATCATAGAGCACAATGGTATCGAACCACGCTATATTGAAATATCAACAAAGAGCAAATTGGCCTAATTATAAAGAATCAATCCAGGTATAAATAAATTCACTTACAACAAGACAGGTATTTGGTCTAGTAGTGCTAACCTCACCAAGTGTAAAACTTGTTGGACATAAACAAAGTTTTATCAGAAAGTGAAACGAAAAAAAATAAAGCCATGAGATGCAAATCTAAACTTGAAGCACAAAATTTCTCAAAACTCCCTAGAATTGACTATGGGGATATGTACTCTCTCATAATAGATGCTATAATTTTAAAGAATGAGAATGCAGCTTACACCTATGGTTACATCATATCTCTATGGGGATCATAATTTAGAGATATATATATGAAAGTGTTTGCTGGCCTTTCCTTGCCGAGGCAAGTGAGACTAAGCCACGGAGTGCATTTGCAATTAAATTGGAATACTCACTTTATGGATTGAAACAATCTAGACGGATGTGGTATAACCGTCTAAGTGACTTGATTGGGAAAAGATAATCTATACCCTTGCGTATTTATAAAGAAAATAAGTCTCGAATTTGCGATTATAATTGTATATGTCGATGAAAGGACCATAATATATATCCACTTTTAATGAAATAGAGATATCGCTAGTTGTTTGAAATTTTAATTTGAGATAATGAACCATGGGAAAACTCGGTCATGTTAAGGATTTAAACTAAAACCCGAGTTTGTGGAATACTAAATTCTACAGTTTGCATATATCCAAAAGATGACCAGACAACTATATATGGATAAGTGCAATATGTTAGCACTCCTATGATTGGTCAAAGTTAAGATATAAGAAAATATCAATTTCGTCAGCGGAATGACGAAGAACTGGTGGGAGCTGAAATTCTCTTCCTATGTACAATATGTGCATTATTATACCATTACTAATACACTTGACCAAATATCACTTTCTTAAAAATTTTATCTTGATTTAACTCAAGAATGAGCAATATCACTGAGATGGAATCAAAATGTATTTTGATACCTAAACGAAACCATTGACGTGAATTTATTTTTCTCATTCATAAATATAATTAGGACTGCAGATGGTCTTGTAACCCCTAAAGAAAATGTTGAGCTCACTTCTTAATGTGAAACACCAAATAGTATCGTTGATGTTGGATACTCATTCGATCCATGTAAATAGATCATTATCATACATATAGTAGTTCGTGATTATCAATGGTAAATATTATGATCATTCATATATCTGATAATAGTGGCTTGAACTCTATCACTTAAGAAAATGTGATAATACGAGTAATATCACCACAACTCTTCTACAACCAACAATTATGTACTTTCTTAAGAATCAAGTGAATTGAGGAAGTTGAGACTTTCAAAGTTCTCTTGATAGATGTACATATCAAAGAGAGGTGTAGACTTTAGGGGCAGTCTCAACATAGGTGTGTTGTACTCTTTTTCCTTAGACTAAGTTTTATTTTTCCCATTGGGTTTTGTTACTTAACAAGATTTTAACGAGGTAACAATGAAACACCATTTCACCCTTTGACTTGGCACAAGGGAGAATGTTGAAGGAAAAACACAATTAGTGTGCCTTTTTCAAGAAGTAACTGATGAGGGACAATTTAGGTATTTGTTATCTTTATATATTATGAAGACATATAATTGATGTCCTATATAAAGGTAAGAGAACCCTAATTTCTACCGTCTTCATCGTTTACTTTGTATTTTCTTATTTTCTACTTTTCCTTTTACCAAGCAAAATTTTAACAAAATAAAGCTAAATATAAAATAATTCCATACATTTTCCATTAGTATTGTATAATACCCCAAAAGAAAATATAATATGATAATCCTCATATAAGAAAACTTATATAAATCCACAAGGCAACCTCCGAAACTTTTACTAAATGCAAGGCTCAATGAAAATACTAAATACACAGAATTCTAAAATCTCAAATCAAAAAATCGGCAAAGCATTAAAATAATTATCTAATTAATTCTAGAATAAAACCTAACACAAAATAAACCAAATGCTTCCGAGTCATAAGTTTGCTTCACAAATTGTCTACATTATCTGAACATCTGAAAATTTTGTTTAAAACATTGAATGAGCTAAACACGCTTAGTGGGATTACTGAAGAAGTCATTTTGTTAATATAAAAAATATAAGTTTGAAAATTCTAGAATTACACACTTAGTTTACAATACCATCTTATCTATATCTATCTATATCGGTTCTAAAAAAATTGAATGTTTTTGTAAAATTTTGAGTCGCCAAAAATAACCCTATATTTGTATATTTTTAATAACAAAATTGTAATTATATATATTTTAATAAAAGAAGTTTAATTAAAAGGAATTTAAAGGATGAATATCTATTAAAGTGAACTCTCTCTAAATATTATTTATATGAGGTATTAATTTGAGGACTTTTATATAATTCAAACTAATTTTATTTTTTATTGTTTCTTTTCTTCTTTCTTTTTTTGATTACAATGGAGTTTGGAAATAATGAGGACTCAATAATTATTAATTAATTAGTTCATTGAAACAACCCATGATATAATAATATATGAAAATTAGGACCAACTTACAATTTCAATTGCTTTCAAAAATCACATTCCTACAATTTTAATTGTAATTGTACGCATCTTAATAAAAATAATTTAAGTAGTTTAAGTTATATATCTAACTAAATAATATAATTAGTTTAATAAAAACTGAAATCCATATAAGAGATAGTACTTAAAAAGGAATTTTTTTTTCTTATTTTACTTACGTTTTTATCTTTTAATAATGACATATGCTAATCTTTTTGAATAACTAGACAAACCTCAAGCCTCACAATTAATTTAATAAAAATGAAAATTCATCTAAGAAACCATAATTAAGAAGGACCTTTTATTAATTTTTGTTGGTTTTTTTTTTTCTTTCTGCACTTTAATTTTTTTTTTGACATATGCTAATCTTTTTAAATATCTAGACAAACTTCCAATCTCACAATTAATCTAATAAAAATTAAAATTCTCTAAGAAACCATAATTAAGAAGGATATTTTATTTATTTGTTGGTTTTTTTTTCCTTTTTACACTTTTATTTTTTATTGTTTCTTTTCTTTTTTTTTTTTTTTTTTTGTTATGATGGAGTTTGAAAATAACGAGGACTCAATCATTATTATTTAATTAGTTCATTGAAACAACCCATGATATAATATATGAAATAACAGGGCCAACTTACGATTTCAATTGCTTTCAAAAATTACATTACTAAATTTTAATTGTAATTGTACGTATCTTAATAAAAATAATTTAAGTAGTTTAAGAGGATATTAATCTAATTAAAAAATATAATTAGTTTAATAAAAATTGAAATCTATATAAAGATAGTACTTAAAAAGGACTTTTTTTCTTTTTGGCTATTATTGATGTGTGTTTTTTTTCTTATTTTACTTGCGTTTTATCTTTTTATAATGACATATGCTAATCTTTTTTTTTCTTTTCTTTTTTCCCTTTTAGGCACAAAAAAAAAAAAAACAAAAAAAAACATGGATTATTTAGAACCAAAGTTTTGTATAATTGGTTCTATATTTATCTAGAACCATCTCCATGTAATCCTAACTTCATCTGAATTCTTTACCGCAAGCATAATATTAATCCTATTAGAAGTCTATATTAATTACTCTATGTGTGTGCTATTATATATATGTGCCCCAATTAGAGAAAAAACCCCAGAAAATTTCCAAATCAATCAGAAGCGATAATCACGTACAAGAAGTAGTGTTTCTTTTATTATATATATTCTAATAAAAGTAGTTCAGTACAATATATTAGTTTGCCAACATTAATTATCAAAAATCCTAAAGCTGCACGAATATTATGATTCCTTTTTATAAGCCGCTATCCTATTTTATTGGGACTCTCTACGCAAGCTGCTATTCTATACACAAATTATGATTTCTTTTTATAAGCTGCTATCCTATTTTAAAACAATATAATTCCTATATATTCTTTTTTATACTTTTCGTTYTTTTTCTTATCTTTCTTTCTTTCTTTAGTTTTTTGGTTATGAGTTTCTAAAACCAACTCCATGTAATCCTATCTACGCCTGTATTATTTATTGCAAGAAGTCTATATATTAATCAGATGCATGTGCTATTATATATATAGTAGTGAATCAAATCTATATAACAGAATTTTTCAACATTTATCTTATTCATGTAATTTCTTCGAGCCATAATCAACCTTTTGGGTTTTACGGTTAGTCTATTTGGTTCAATCTCTCATAATAGCTTGTTAGTTCGAATTTTAATAGCTATAGTTTATTTATTAATCAATTTTATTTTTATTGATTGACATTGTATCCCTATATTTTATATTATTTAATGGTAAAATTGTAATCATATAGAAGAATCAATATGTTCTAATTCTACTTTTTTTAAAAATTTTGGAAATACTATAATTTCAAAGAACTAGATAACACAATGAGGTGCGACTTTTTAAATAATCTGTTATTACATCATCACGTGATTTTATATTCGCAATTTTATATAATATAGAATCGTACCGCTTTTTTTAAGAACTATACAACTCTCTATGTCCTTTTTTTTCTTCTTAATATAGGTCATTTGAAAACGCGTGAAGATATGTTTGTTTCAAGAGTATGACTACCTAATTTAATTGAAATTCTATAATGTATCGAAGATCATCAACATCTGAATTATCATTAGGTAAGATTTATTAATTATTTTTTTGTTTAAAACATTTTGATTTTTTTTAACCACTACATATTTATGTAATAGTGAAAGATGTATATCGTCAATGAAATCGTGATAAGATGAAGAGAAAACATAGCAATCTAAATGCTACTCAAAAGTATGAGTATACCGACAGAGCAAAAAAGTACCGAAAGAACAAAAATTCGTGTGTTGCATGTCTTCCTAAGAACCAAATTACATCTGAATTAGAAGGTTAGTAGTATTAATTATCATTAAATATAATATTAATTCATCATTTTCTCTAATATAAATTATTATTATTATTTCTTAGTCTCAAGAATAAACGAGTCTATATGTCAGGAGATACATGAGCTAAAAAAAATGCCCAATTGCATACATTGTGGTGCTATGAGATTTGAGTATGAGCCTCCAACATTTTGTTGTGATAATGGAAAAATCAAGTTGGCGCCTATTGAAATTCCTGATGAAATATATGAGTTGTTTACTTCTCAGTCAGAAGAGGCCATACAATTTCGAAAAAATATCCGTCTATTCAATAACATATTTTTCTTTACCTCATTTGGAGTAAAATTAGATAAAGACCTTGCATCTGCAAGACGAGGAGTTTATACTTTTCGAGCGCAAGGAATGGTGTATCACGACCTTCCTGAGTTAATATCTAACGAAGATGGTCCTGGCTATTTTCAATTATATTTTATGGAAACGGACAATGAGATTGAAAACAGAATGAATATATTTGAGAACTCAACTTTATCTGAAATTAATGTGAATAAACTCATGAGAGTTTTAGATGGAAATCCATATGCAAAAGTTTTTAGAATGTTAAAGAATTTTCCATCAATGGATGATGTTCAACTCCATATCTCAAAAAATGTGAAATTAGATTAGTGAGTATACAATTCTCCATCAGCCGATCAAGTTGCAACAATATGGGTGGAAGAAAATAATGCTAATATACCATTTGAACGTGACATTGTGATACATGCGCATTCAGGATCTAGACATAGAATAAAGCATTATTATGGATGTTACGACCCTTTGCAATGTCCACTTCTATTTCCAAAAGGTGATATTGGAAGGCATCAAAATATTAAAAAGTTGTTTGTCATCAAAACCTTTACAAAAGGACGAGGTATATATTATGTATTGTCTAAATAGTAATAAAGTATATTATGTATAATGAATTTTGAAATATTTGTTGAAATCTTAATCTTTTAAATTATCTATTTATTTATCTGTACAGGTAATAGTCAAGTTATTGGTGGTAACTCTACGATATCTAGATTATCTTCTGCGAATGATATACTTTCTCGGGAAACTCAGGGTATGTACTCTCTTATAAAATTTAAGCTTATGTATGAATTCGGAGCATGCTCACATGTTCATTATTAAAAGTTTCTAAAATAATATTATACCCTAACTATTATAATAACTAACTTTTAAGATAACAATCACACTGTTTAATATATTTATTTATTTATTTATATACCATCATTTATAACTGGTGATTTCTAATTTTTCAACTTCTTATATGTTTCATTTGGTTAAATCGAAATATGTGGAAATAAAAAGTATATGAAGAAACCTTAGTTACTAAAATTATAAAAGGCTTTCAAAAAGAGAAAAAAGATACATTAAGTATAGGATATGATACAAAAACCATATAAGATTAAAAGTCAACAAGACGTATACAATCTCTAATGCGGATGTCGGAAAGGTTAACCCAAACTATCCWAGTGTGCATTAAAAAGGAAATAATTKTTTGAAAGTACAATATTGTGAAGGATGCCAATGAAGTCATAGAAGACAACATTTCCTTCAATTTTCTGAAGTTCAAAGCCATAAACCCTGAAATTCAGGATGAAAGATGTAAAAGAACTGACAATACAACAAATTAGACACGATCGAGATAAGCTATCTGGGGTACTTTTCATCAAAAGTTAGGTTATTTAGTAATTTGTAGGTTCCTCTGTTTTATAATCTTAAATATTTTCTTATCTTACAGGATTCATATTACTGTTTCAAAGGATTTGTTAAGAAGATTTTAAATAAAGTATACTTGTGGTACGATACATGTAAAAATTGTGCCGCGTCAATTTGCAAGAACGGTGGCAACACATCATGTCAAAAGTGCAATCTGGAAGATGTGGAAACGACTCCAAGGTAATAGCTCAAACTTTTAAATTCATGTAGATTTATGCCTACATCAATGTATTAAAAATGTATTTATTTAACCCCAGGTATAGATTAGTCTTAAATGTCGTGCAAGGAAATGATAGTGCATTTATAACACTATTCGAAGATGCGGCGACAATATTTGTAGGGTGTCCTATCAATGAATACCTTGCATCAATCAACGAGGAAAATTCCTAAAAAGGACATTATTTATTAATTCATCAATTTATATGTTTTAATTTTAAAACAAGGGAAAATAATAATATACACAATCTATAACTATAAATTTCCTAAATAATGAGGTTCAAACTCTTATGATAAGTTAATTCATTTATGTGATGAAGGATCAAATATACAATTAGCTTAATTGAGTTTATATAGTATTTTAATTTTACTATGTTATCGTATTTAGGGAGAGCATGAGTCCAAATACTACAAGGGACTGAGCTTACAAGGGTCGACCGAGTTTCGATTTCTGATTGCTCCCAACAAAAAGAAGGGTCCTTGGAAAGGAGATTTGAGTGAAGTTATTGATGCAATTGAGATGATACAACTTTATCTAAAAGATGAGATTAAAAAAGAAACCTTAAATACATTAGTGAAAACAAGCGATATTGGTGTGGAACATGTCGAAAATTCAAGACAGAAAGGAAACAAAAGAAAGAGACTCACGAAAAACAACAAAAATGATGTCAATATGGTTTCAGACAAGAGCTCCGTCAGCAGTCTTACAAAGAAGAGTACGGAAAAATCATCGAAATCAAATAACAAGAAGGCAAGTGAAGGTGACATCGTGATTTCAAGTGATGATGAGGAAACAATGAGGAGTCTTTTATAGAAGTGTGGCAAGAGACCATCGAAATCAAATAACAAGAAGACTTACACTACCATCAAAATCAAACAAGAAAAAGGATTAATGTGGTTTACAATTAAAATTAGAAATTAGAATATGCGCTATTTATTTCCTTTCGTTTATGATTTTTTTCAATTGATAATGAATTCAATATTTTCTTATTTAAATATTTAATGAAATAAATTTGTATTTTTGTTTACCTTATAACTTTTTATCTTTGACAAAATTGATATTACAATTTTTTTTTCCAATTTTATACTAATGATATATTATATAAATAATTATGTCATCACGTGCAACGCACGTATATTTTACTAGTTCTTATAATGCACGTGGTCATAACAAAATATAAGTACCAAAAAAATATGTTTAGATTATCTTTATTTTATAATATAGATATAACTTAATACAATTATATAAACAATTAATACAACCTTAGGCAATCTTTTAACAAGCAACCAACAAACATGTAGATAAAATGATTTATCTATATAAACTTTAAAATAGGCAGAAAATCAATCATTTATTCACGCACGTTGGATCTGAGTTAATCAAACTATAAACCTTTGATGCTACCTTATAGTTCTAGAATATTGTTGAAACCTAAACTCCCTTATCACTAGACTGAACTCTCCACTGGCTCACGATGTCATGGAGGTTATATATTAAGTAATATTCCATTGAATACCCATGTTCGCCCTCCGTCTTCAAGTGATGGGGTTCAGGCAATAATATAGCAGGGTTGGACCGCGAGACTAACATACTCAATCACCGAGACTATTCACATCAAAATCAAACAATGAAGAACTTACAAGCTTGAACTTTCTCATCAAGTGATTTATCATTTGTATTAGAAATTACATTAGATGCAGTATGCATAACAATCCACGTAATGCTCACGTACCATAGCAATATTACAAAGTATTATAATTTAACTCAATTATCCTCAAATTTAGAATAATTAACGTCTCAATTATAATTAAAGAAAAGTTTTTTCCCTCTCAAACTCCACTCAATTTGACACTTTGTCTTCTAATCTTTTTTTTCGTACACTTGCCTCTTGAATTGTGATTTTCTGCACTTTACCTCCTTAAGCCATTTTTCGGCGAAAATTGCTGCCAGAATTTATTTCTGGCTTAAGTTTTTGCACAATTGAAGGACAAAATCGTCCTTCCATGCAAGTTTTTCCAACATACCCAGAAGAAGATCCACATGGAAGGAAGATCCTGTCCTTCAATTGTGTGAGCGTCTCCACCAAAAACAAATTTCGGCAACAATTTTCTCTGGAAAATGGCTAAAGAATGTAAGGTGTAAAAAAAATTCAAAAGGCAAAGTGTAAAAAAAAATAAAATTATAAGGTAAAGTGTCAAATTGAATAGTGTGGAGGCAAAATGAAATTTTCTCGTATAAATATTAATAAGTCCTCTAAATGATCATTGGAAAGTACAAGACAAACGACAATAATGTAATTTTGTGCAAAAAGATAAATTTCTTTCTCTCTTTTTGAAAATAATTTTACCCACTTACATTGAATTCTTTCTAGGATCAGTGCATTGCCAAAGCAGCTTCACCAAATTCCTGATCTATTGCATGCCATGATTAACATTTCTTGATAA
The DNA here is from genome assembly GCA_014905375.1 of Phtheirospermum japonicum. NCBI lineage: Eukaryota > Viridiplantae > Streptophyta > Magnoliopsida > Lamiales > Orobanchaceae > Phtheirospermum > Phtheirospermum japonicum. Next base: position 2,985,769 of record BMAC01000016.1, on the reverse strand, counting down.
AAGTCAATGTGGTATTTAGAAACGTGATAAAATTGTACAGTAGATGGACATAGTGAGTATTAAGGTACTCGCTGAGGTTTGAGGGCACTTGTAAGTGAAATTGATTATTTGGACGTTCACGTCTCAATTAATGAAATTACATGAATTGAAATTTTGAGTCCACCTTGTGTTGAGATCGTCGTAATAAAGCTATGGTTTAAATTTAGTTAAATAGAGGTCATTTGACTCATTCCGGGTTGAAAACAAGTTACGATTTTATAAAATTAATAAAGTAATTGGGGGTCAAAATGAAGTTTTAAGAACATTTGAAAGCTTTTAGAGTCAATCTGATATTTTGTGGCGTCGATTCAAGGTCAGTTCATAATAATCAAAGATTTTATTTGGGGGAACTAAATTGAAACATAAAGGAGTCGAACTAAATTTCTCAAATTTCCAATCAATTCCAAAATTCTATCTAATTTACTTGGGCCATCTCAAAACTCCATAACTACATTTCTGTATATCCCTCTGACTACTAGCCCCGATACCAACCTAAGCCGATGGCTTTCAAACCTGATAACTTTCTTATCACTCCCCCACCAAGTTTCGGATACCCCAGATCAACACACGCACGCGCACTCGCTATCACACTCGTCAATCACAGTTACACACAATGTACCAAAAACTTATCCAAACCATAATTTGATTCCAAAATAGGTTGCTTATGAAAAGAAAATAATATAAATTTTAGAAAATCCTGATAGCCCGAATAGCTGAAACAGGCGATCAAGGGCACGCGGTGATTCTTAGCCCCGCAAGCCCTCTTTTCTTCTCTACCTATATGATTTTTTTGGTGTCAATTCACAAATTTAAATAGATAGTTAAATTATTTACTTTGATACGAATAATTCAACATACAATACATCAAGACTGGACATGTGGTGATAAAATCAAAAAGATTGGCTACCAAGAATAGGGGGTACTAATCTCAAATAAGAGATCAGCGACCTAAACAGCTCCTAATTCCCGTCACAGCGACCTAATAAGCCTCCAAAATTCCTCCTGGCGACCTACCCAATCCTGAAAAACAACACCTCCAGCCGAGTCGGGTGACAGAGTCGGCGAAGGTCTTCCGATGCTGAAGTCAGATAATGCGAGAGATGATTCAGAGATCAATCCGTCAATAACAATGATTTCAACTTTGAAAATAAAGAGAGATATACACCCCTTTTATAAAGACAAGAGAAGTGCTCCCTAATCCAGGGTTTCCTTCTCTCAACACAATACCATAAATACCGTGGCCGACTTAGAATTAGGATTTCTCCTGTATGCTAAGTTCCCATAAATAATAGATCTCTCGCTTAAATTATCAGAATAGACCTGGGCCTGTTATTCTTTCCATATAGTTCGCCGGGACCCCATAGACCATCCATATAAGCCCATTTGGGCCTGATATTTATAAAGCCCTTAACCGAGCTAAAAGATAGCGCCCAACACACAAGCATAAGAGGTCACGACCCTATATGAGAACTCATTCTCATACTCCAGGTCGCTACTATTCAAACCAACTCGCTAACCACCCAGAAGACACCAACTAGCTCGCTTACCTCCCAGAAGAAATGCTCCTTCCAGGAAATGAGGTCGCTTACCATAAATACCCACATATATTACGTAAGGATTTTTAGTGATGTATCAACTAGTCCCCCATGTTCTAGCTGGATGAGGTACGAAATCAGGTAGGACATGTAAAACAGAGTTAAAAGAGCACAACCACCAAAATAATAATAAAATATGAACAAATAAGTAAATTACCCCTCCACCTTACCGAACCATATTCCAGAATCACCCAACTCGACATACCGAGCTATAATACTAATCATCCCATGAGGAATTACCACATAAGACCCGCGACCCCAAAATACCAGCTCGCTGAGCTAACTCGTCCTTTTAAGAAAAATATTCCCCTCGGCAGAAGCGATCAACGAGTCCCCAGACTTTATATATGACGACCTGAAACCATAGAACCCTTTTTCTATGACCTGAAGTTATAATCGAGCACAATAATCCAAGAAAACGTAATCATAAGCAGCCAAAAAATTCAAAACACGCCTCTCCTTATCCATCACGTCCCTTTTAAGTTTCATTCAATGTCGCCTGACAACGTGTCGGGCACGTGTCACTCCCCCATTTTCTCGTAGTATAATAAACATGGTGTGCCCAAAACAAAAGGCCCAAAATATTCCTTGAAACCCTACCAACTTTCCCGCTCCTACCTGTCCCCATCAGCTTTCACGCCGCCCAACAAAAGCTCCTTCATATCCCCTCCCTCATCACTTTATCATTTTCATAAGCAAAAACCACCATTTTCTCTCTGCAACAAAACTCGCTCACTCCTAGATCTTCAGAAAATTATCAACAGCTCACCGCCCATCGCCGACCTCCAGGATACCAAAAATGTGTAAGTTCTTATATATGTTACATCTGCTGAGTTGTGTTTTCTGCTATTTCCCTCCCCCTGTATTTTCTGATTGATGATGAGATTAGCATCCCCCAACCCTAATTCCCAAAATTCTGGCCTTTCCGCTGATTCAAACCCCATCAAAAACCCTTATATTTTCAAGCGAAGACGAAAACAGCCCACTTCCCCCTCCGACCTTCGCGACGAGCCAAAAGTGATGTCAGCTGGTCGGAGTTAGAAGCCTAGACTAGGGCTCACTCCAATACCCCAACCTCTTTAGAAAACATATCCGAAGACCCTTCTTCCGTCCCCTTGGCCCTTGTAAATATACCGAAAGGCATCCCCGTAGCTAAGTATATGAACCCACCGCCTTGCGAGCACTTCCTAGAAAACCCAGTGACTGTAGCTCACTCCATAAATGCCGCCGACCTGCATCCCTCAACCCTAACAACCAGGGCAGTCAAGGATAACTATTGGCTCTTCCCGACCTAGAAAAACTAGAGGAATTCAAACAGACACTCAACCTCCCCAAGACCGCCGAAATGGTCCTACCAGACCTCCTTCATTTAGATCCCATGAAACCCTCCCCAAATCACATAACCCTCTTTGATGAGCTGCTTAGAGCGGGATTTAGGTTCCCTCCACACTAGTTTTACATCGAGATCTCCCGCCTGTATAAAGTCTCCCCTTTACAACTGACCCCCAACTCTATGAAATTTTTGGCGGGTATGTTATATTGTGTAAATACTATAATACCTAACCTGATCCAGGTGTTTTCCAATTTTGCTTTCAAATAAAATATCAACAAAACTCTTTTTACCTTTTTGCTCACACGGGCAAATCCTGCTTTTTAATAAACCCCTCCAATAAAGTTCTTGAATGGAGGAAGAACTTCTTCTTCATTCACAGCACGGAGGAATGGCCCTTTCCGACCGAGCTGCAATACCACACCCCAAAACAAGCCAAACTTCCTAGTCCCTAACACTTACCTATTTTGTACAAAAGATACTTTGACTAGCTCGCGGAATGGAGTAAGTGCCCGTTCGACGTGGTGCTACTCACCAGCCGGTCTAAAGTTTTCCGTTATGTAGACATCAACTCTCGCCCAGTCGACCTAGATCTCGCCCTGAATGAATCAAAGTTTGGTAGGTCTCCCATGTGTTATGACTTTACACTATCATCCGTTGTTATAATTAAGTAATAACACCACTTTGTCAATAGGTGTACCTCGCCCGACCTCCGAGAAGGTCACAGAGCTACCTGGTCCTCAGCCCGCCGTTACCTCAGCGCCTCCTCCTCCAGTCAACGTGGATGAAGTGCTGAACTAAGCCTTTGGAATAGAGGCTGATCAAGAGGAAGACCTGGAGGAGGTACAGTTGGTACAAAGATCCCTGAAAGGAAGGGGGGGAAACGTCCTCTCAAGCCGGCTGCCAAGAGTTCGAGCTCTCCAATCCAAAAGCGTCGTCGCCTCCACAAAACATATCCTGCAACCTCTTCTAGCTCTCCAGACCTAGGCAAAGGACTAGCCCAATGTGATAATGCTAAAGAAGTTTAGGCCTTCCTTGACGAGCGAATAATCAAACAGGTAAATTTTAAAAACCTTTCTCCTTATCAGAATCATAACTGCAAAACCCTTATAAAATGTTGTGATGCAGCCGAGTTCCCTGATTTCTAAGATATACGGGGAATTGATGGCTCGATCTGCGGAGAGTGAGCGCCAAAAAACGTGCGATGAGCTGACCGCACAAACTGAGCAACAAACACGACAGCTATCCTTGACCCAAGGAGAGCAGGATGGTGCTAACCACCTGCTGAAGGATCGAGAAGAAGAGATATCAATCCTGAAGAGCCAGGTGAACAACTTCAAGGATGAAACAGCTCGCTTGGGTAGTGAGCTCAAAGATGCGCAAAAGCAAGGTAGCCAGGTCGAAGAACTCAACATGCAAAATCAAAAGTTCAAGGAGCAGAATCAGACGGCACATGAGTAAGGCATGGCTGAAGGTCGTCGTACCTTCCTCACAAGTGCAACAGGCAAAAAGTTCAGGGGCGCATATCGAGAAGAACTGCTAAAAGCCTACAAGAAATCATCCATATATTTTGGCAAGGTGGCTGGTGGCGCCCAGGAGTGGGTTTTCAAGGCCGCCGACATAATCAAGAATTAAGTCTCGGCGCTAAATGTCACATACAACCCCGACGTGCCAGCCATCATTGATATGTTGCCTCCCTTTAGCACTTTCAAGGGCGACATGAACCAGCCAATCGACACTGAATGGTGGTTGTCTTGCCAGGATCGAGCTGTGTTGTCCACCAAACTGACTGCCGAACTGGACACACCCCTGGAGGACTTCGTTCCCGCTCCTAGGCCGAGTACAACTTGATTGCTTACTGTTTTCTGCAAATCTCAGAACTTGTATCTCATTCGCACAATTTATGAATAGTATTTATGAACAATTTCATTTCCGTCTGTTATGTACACAGGTTTATAACACAAACCCTTCATAAAACCTCTAATACAAATCACGTAAACCTGCAATCTCAACCATAAGTTAATACAGGTCGCACGAACCCATAACCAATCGCCACCATAGTTCTTCCCTCCTTAGGGCCATGAAACCAAACAAAAACAATAAAACCATGAATCACAACTATCCCAACGGAGCTAAGACAAGCTCGCGGATATAAGTTAGACCTAATAGATCGCGAGGACATAACCATCCATAACCTAGGAATACCATAATGCAATAAAGATACGCAAGTCAAGCATATCCTTCTCAAACACATATAAAGCAATATAACCATCTCAACTATATTTAAAATCGTGAAAATAGCTCACCAAGTATTATTATATATTGAAAAGATATCCCCCCCCCAAGGGTACATCATGATCAGCCCAGCCCGAAGGGTAATAGAACAACCGCCCCGAGGAGTAAAACACATAATCCGCCCCGAAGGGTAAAATACACCACTGCCCTGAAGGGTAAAGACGTACACAGCCCGCCCCGCAGGGTAAAACACCATAACCGCCCCGAAGGGTAAAACATACACAATCCGCCCCGAAGGGTAAAACACCATACCACCCCGAAGGGTAAAACACACAATCCGCCCCGAAGGGTAAAACACCATAACCGCCCCGAAGGGTAAAACGTCACCAGCCCGCCCTCTAGGCGTAATATTTATTTAAATGACACACATTCCATCTCCTAGGTAAAACTTTTCTTTCTGCATCTTCAAGTATATATGCTTCTCCTCGTAACACTTTCACCACTTTGAATGGCCCAACCTAATTTAGCTCCAGCTTCCTAGTCATACGCAATCCATCAGCCCGCCTCCATACCAAATCACCAACCTGAAAATAGTGATGCTTGACTCGTTTATTAAAAGAAGCCTGTATCCTTTGTTTATAATGTTCGACCCGAGCCGCGGCCTTATCTCGTATCTCATCGATCGTTTCGATTGCTTCCCGAGCTAGCCTTTCATTATCCTCCTCATTAAAAGCTGCCAAGCGCTGTGACCCACCTACTATCTCCACTGGAATAACCGCTTCCATCCCGTGAACCAAACTAAATGGCGACTCCCCCGTAGAAGTTCGGGGAGTTATTCGATAAGCCCACAAGACCGACGTGAGCTCCTCTTCCCACATCCTACCTGCCTTCTCCAATCGTAACTTAAGACCCTGCACAATGATGCGGTTAGTAACCTCAACCTTCCCATTAGTTTGAGGATGTGCCACAGAAGCAAATCGTTGCTTCATCCCCATCTCCTTGCACCAATCTCGAATTTTCTATCCGTTCAATTGGATTCCATTATCAGACACCAACACTCGTGGCACACCAAACCTGCAAAATATGTTGTTAAAGATAAAATCCATCATATGCTGCTCGCTTATACCCTTGACCACTTTGGCCTCCACCCACTTTGTGAACTAATCAACTGCCACCACCAGATATTCTTTATTGCCCGGGGCCTTTGGAAAAGGTCCTACAATATCGATCCCCCATTGTGCAAACGGGCACGGCAAGCTCATAACCATCATCTCCTCGGCCGGTATATGAATAACTGGAGCATGCATTTGTCACTTACACGTTCTTACCGGATCGCTAGCCATACCTTTCATTCTTGGCCAAAATAAGCCAGCTCGCAATGTCACGCCAACCAACGCTTTTCCCTTAGCGTGATCCCCGCAGTATCCTTCATGTATCTCTTTCAGCCCTTTCAGCCCCCGCTCCTTAGCCAAACATTTCAAAAAAAGGTCTGAAGCACGACCTCTTGTACAATTCCTCGTTTATCACACAAAAACGAGCCGCTGTCTTAGTCTCCTTTGTTGTCAATCTTTCTGCACCCTCCTTTGCCTTAAGTAGAATATCCCAGATAGGTGTACGCCAATCATCCCTAACTTCGAGCTCCATAACCTCCTTCCCTTTTTCCACACTACTATGACCCAACTCCATCAGCTTGGTTTTTCGAGTATCACAAGTTCCCAGTGCACTGCTATCCGAGCGAGCTGATCTGCCCGAGTATTTTCAGCTCGCAGCAAGTGCTCTAGTTTAAACTCCTCAAAGCACGCTACCTCTTCCCGCAATTTATTTAAGTATATCGCCATGCGCTCCTCCATAGCCTCGAAGGAACCGTCGTACTGATGATATATTAATTGGGAATCTGTGTACGCCCATACCTTTATTGCTCCCAACTCGCTCGCCATTTTCACACCCTGCAACACAGCTTCATACTCAGCCTCATTGTTAGATGCTTTGTATCCCAGCTTAATTGCGAACTCCAAATTTTCTCCTTCCGGACTAGTTAACATAATACCCAGCCCTGCTCCAGATACCATAGTCGAGCCATCAGTGTGCAATGTCCATGCCTTTACCTCCTCACTTGAATCAGATGGGTGCACCATCTCCTGCAAAAAATCCGCCAACACCTGCGCTTTGATAGCTACCCTCGGTTCGTACACCACATCATACTCGCTCAACTCCACAGCCCACTTCACCAATCTTCCAGATATATTTGGGTTACTCAGGACCTGCTTGAGAGCCAAATTAGTACGCACCTTCACCTTGTGGCTCAAAAAATATGGCTTTTGCGTGCCCGCATCTTCCCTGATCAGCACCGAGCTTACTACGACCTCCCCAACTGAAATATATAAGGCCAGGTCTTCCCAAGGCATCGGCTTAGTCAATAGTGGTATTTCAACCAGATACTTCTTCAATTCCTCAAATGCCTCCACTGCTTCCTTTGTCCACTCGAACTTGGATCCTTTTCGAAGTGCCCTAAAAAATGGGACACCCCTCTCTGCCGACCTAGAAATAAAATGGCTAAGTCGCGCAATGCGGCCTGTAAGTACCTGCACGTTCCGTACCATTCGAGGGTGTGGCATCTCCAAAACAGCTCGCACCTTTTCTGGATTAACTTCAATCCCTCTTTCCATCACCATGTACTCCAAAAACGTTCCAGACCGCACACCAAATGCACATTTCTTTGGATTAAGCTTCATCCCATACTGCATCAGTATAATAAATGTTTTCCTCAAATCCTCCTCATGGGATTCTGCTTTCTTGCTTTCGACCAACATATCATCGACGTAGACTTCCATAGTGGACCCCAACAGGTCTTTGAACATTCGACCCACCAGCCTCTAGTAGGTCGCCCTAGCATTCTTCAGACCGAAGGGCATGTATACAAAATAATAAGTCCCCGTAGAAGTAACAAAGCTCACCTTGGGCTGATCCTCCTTTGCAAGAGGTATTTGGTGATACCCCTGTGAAGCGTCTATCATACTCAACATCTCGCACCCCGAGATTGAATCCACCAATTGATCAATTCGCGGCAAAGGATAATGATCCTTTGGATAGGCTTTATTTAGATCGCAAAAATCCACGCACATTCTCCACTTTTTTCCCGGGTTTGGCACCATCACAATGTTAGATAAATACTCAGGAAATTGAATATCACGAATGTGGCCGGCCTTTAACAATTTCTGCACCTCCTCCTCGATTACCTTGTCCAACTCAGGCCCAAAATGCCTCCTTTTTTTGTTTGACTGACCTAGCCTCTGGGTCCGCATTTAAATGATGTTGCGCGACCTCCGGTGATACTCATGTTAACTCTCCATCCCCAAAAGGAAAGACGTCCTGAAATTCCTTCAATAACTTCACTAGCTCGTCCCTCAGTGTCTTAGCCATCAAGGTCCCCACCCTCGTAGTGTACTCCGGGCGACCTTCCTCTAGTGAAATCTCCATCAATTCCTCATGTGGCCGAACAGAGTTTTCCTGTTCTTTCACCTTCTTCGCACTAAGTACCCCTTCTGTCAAATCATCATCCCTTCCACGCTTGTTCTCAATCAACCCATTCCTTACCGTCATTTGATAACACGACCTTGAAACCTATTGTTCAGAAATAATTTCTCCCACTCTATCTCCCACTGGATATTTAATACTCATGTGATAGGTCGATGCCACTGCCTGGAATGCGTTGAGGGCAGGTCGGCCTAATATGGCGTTATATGTCGACCTGCCCCGCACTATCAAAAACTTCAAATTCCTCCTAACTTGCAACTCATTATTCCCCAACACCACTGTCAGCGTCACCTTGGTTTACAACTTCATTTGATCCAGACAATCTGTGTATATTATATTAACCGAGCTCCCATTATCTACAGAAATTATACCAACCTCGTAGCCTGCCACCTCAGATTCTATTACCAATGCATCATTATGATCCTCCTGCAGCCCGCGTCGTTCATTAGGAACAAAAGAGATGACTGGTCCAACTGTCTGAGGTCGTCAACTCACACTAGCAACCTCCCACGTTCCAGGGCGAGCTGACTTAACATGCTTCTTCCACGCAATATTGGTATCGCCATCTGTTGGTCCACCCGAAATCATATTTATCCTTCCCTTATTTCTTCTGGGACCATTATTTCCCTGATTTCCTTATTGTGGCTGCCTCATGACCTAATTTTGGGGTAGGTCCCTCGGTGGTGGTGGAGGCAATGGTTGTCTTGGTTCTCTTGGCTCTCTATCCTTATAAATAACTTCTTTTAGGTGCCCCGCTTTTATGAGCCTCTCGATCTCCTCCCTAAGATGCTTGCACCTCTCCGTGGAATGCCCAAAATTATTATGAAATAAAAAAAAGAAATCAGACTTGGGATTAGTAGGGAGTGGTGTGCGATATTCCGGCCACTTGATGTCATTAGGTATCAAGTGCTCCATGATAGTAAACACCTTAGCCCGCGGATAGTCCAGTGGTGTAAAATCCTCATTCCTCTAGTTTTGCATATCTATCTCCGGCTTTTCCCTCATCACAGGGCTCGGGGTTAAGAGCCCACGCACTATCCTTCTCGGCTCTCTTCTGATCTCCCTCCTTAGAATACTGCCTCCTGTGTCGGCGACCTCCCTGCCAAATCGCCCTCTATGCTCCTCTTTTGCCTCCTCCACCTGTATATATTTATGGCATCTTTCCAGAACCTCATCATATATTCGTGCCTCCTTCTTTACCAACGACTTGCGTAAGTCCTGTCTCCTCAATCCTTGGTGTAAATCTCCCGCCTTCATCTTGTCTGTAGTGGTGGGTACCTCCAGTGTAGCACTGGTAAACCTGTTTACGTATTGCTTCAATGTTTCATCAGATCGCTGCACCATAGTAAAAAGCGACTGTGCAGTCTTCGCGTTCTGCCTCACACTGGAAAATTGTTTAAAGAAAGCAGCTCGCAACACCTGAAAGCTAGTAATTTTTCCTCACGGATAGAACTAGTTTTGCGCAATTCTTCTTAAAGTAGATACAAAGGCTCGACACGCCACTGCATCCGTATAGCTATGTAACATCCTCGCGTTTTCGAAGAGCTGCAAATGCTCTACTGGATCCGCCATCCCGCGATATTGAAACTCTAATGCCTCATCCCCCTTAGGCATCGTAGCTCGTAACATATCATCCGAAAAGGGATTCCCCTTATCTTCATCGAACTTCTCTTCTTCCACTCATTTTTTTAAAACACAATACCTCCTCGAAGGGTAAAACGTACATAGCCCGCCCCGAAGGGTAAAAAAACACAATCTGCCCCGAAGGGTAAAACACCATACCACCCCGAAGGGTAAAACGTCACCAGCCCGCCCTCTAGGCGTAATATTTCTTTAAATGACACACATTCCAGCTCCTAGGTAGAACTTATCCTGAAATCAACATCAAATTTTGACAGCGTTGTCATGTGTGAAGTTATACTTTTTGTGGTGTTGAAATAAATCAACGAGTTCATGGCTTGGTGTTATCGGACTTCAATCCATTTGCAAGTTTCAATGCGTTTCAAGCTCTAGATATGAGAGAAAACCGAAAATAATGCAATTAAAAATATCAAACTAAACTATAAATTGAAATGACAAGTTGGTCGGATGCCTCGGTCGTATGCCCAAATTGAAAATGCAAGCAACTAATAAAAACAAGAAAAAACAAGCATTGTTTCATCAAGTACTACCATGCATGCATAAAGTACAACCATGCATGAAAACTCAAATAATGGAAATTGACAAAAATTGAAAGCATCAAAGTAAAGAGCAATGAAAGTTGACGTAAAAGTTTAAATCTTGAAGGAAAATAACGAGAAACAAAGAGTAGATCTAAGATTCATTCTAAAACTATGCATGAAAATTTAATTCAAAATAAAGCATAAGTAAAACTCAAAATCATGATGATCCAAGACCCGATCTACAATCTAGATGTGTCACTCATCTATAATTCATAGCCAAATCACAAGTTTCATCATGGAATCAAGTAGCTAAGGCAAAAAGCCTAATTGAAGAACATGCATGAAAATGAAGAACAAAGCTTGAAATTAAAAGGAAAGCTTACTAAAATTAAATGGAGAATCTCAAGCTTGAGTTACAAATGAAAGTTCTAATCCAAAGGAGTATTTGGATTCATCTTGAGCTTACAAACCCAAGGCAAAACTTCAAAAATTAAACTAAGAACAAGAGAGAGAAAATATTCCAAAACCCATGCAAGTTTGGGAAATTTGAGTGATGTTCTACAAGAATGAGAGTTCTAGTCTATTTATACTAGGTTACATTTGGTGTTAAATGGGCCAATTTGACCTTAAAGCCTTTAAAATCCTGGGTTTGACCCAATCTTGACCCGTGTTGACCAAGATAGCTCAATGTGGCTTGGTTGGTTGGTCTTGGGTGAGTCTTGGGCGTTTGGCAAGGTCTTGGGCATGCCTTGGCAAGGTCATGGCATGAAGAGGCGTCCATGGGGTGCAAGGGGGCGTCTTGGCTTGAATATGGCGTGAAGATGGCCAAGGGAGGGGTGTCCATGGGGTGCAAGGGGGCGTCTTGGCTTGAAGATGGCGTGAAGATGGACAAGGGAGGGCTGGCCGTCTCACATGGCTCAAGGATGGTGAAGAGATGGCCAAGGAAGGGCTGGCCATCTCACATGGCTCAAGGATGGCGAAGAGATGGCCAAGGAAGGGCCACCATTCCAGCAAGTTTGCCACTTTGGAGCTCCTTTTTGGCTTGATATTTTGGCCTCCATGCCTTAGTTGAATTCACATCATCAAACCACCTATTAAGTAAGAATTTTCAACATAAAAACCCAAGAATTTCACCAACTTTAAATCAATTAAAATCATTTAACCCAATTAAACATAAAATCAAAAGAACACAAAAACTCTAAAATAAGAAAAATAACCTAGAAAACAAAGATAAACGACTCAAGAACCACTAAAAATAATATAAAACCCTAATTAATAACACGAGAAAACACAACAATTACATGCAAAACAATTTGACAAACAAAAAAACAATAGCAGGTCACCGGTGTTTTGCCAATTATCTAGAACTCAGGTCTTGAATCACTACAAAAAAAAAGCAAAATTCCGAGGGAATTTTCCCTCGGTACATAGGAAAAATCCCTCGGTTTTTCCAAAATCGAGGGAAAAATCCAGGGAAAAATTCCCTCGAAAAAAGCATCCTCGGAATTTTGTTCCGAGGGATAAAATCCCTCGGGAAAATGATTCTGAGGGATTTCCGAGGGACATGTCCCTCGGGATCTCTTCCGCGCAATCCCTCGGTTTTCCGAGGGACTTCCGAGGGAATATTTCCCTCGGATATTTGATATTTTCGAGGGAAACAAATCCCTCGGAATTCCGAGAGACTCGTATTCCCTCGGAATTCCGAAGGATTTATTTTCCTCGGAAATAGCAAATATCCGAGGGAGTATATTTCCCTCGGAAAACCGAGGGATTTTTATCCCTTGGACCTTTGCTATTTCCGAGGGAATATCCCCTCGGTTTGTTTTTATTATTATTTTTATGTTTTTATATTTCCGAGGGAAAATCCCTCGGTTTTAATTTTTTTTATTAATTTTTAATTTTTAGTTTTAATTTTAATTCCTGTTCAATTATTAAAATTCCCAAAAATTTGAAAAAAAAGTAATTAAAGAATTGACAAATAAATAAACCAATTATTATAAAAAATATTTAAAAATTTCAGAATAATCGTGCGTTCGATCGAAACAGTAACAAAGTTTATATGAACTGTAAAAATGTTCTATGGATGGGGAGGGGGGTATTGCTGCTGGAGACGAGCATACATCTCAAGCCATCTGGGCATTCATCCGCGCCTGAAATTCCTCCTGCTGCCGGCGCTCCTCCGCTCGTTGTCG
>BMAC01000016.1:2948659-2967705 GCA_014905375.1 Phtheirospermum japonicum | reverse complement strand
ATAAATCCTATTTTTTATTATTTTTTTTCTATTTTTTACGATTTTAATTATTTTTTATTTTTTTTAAATATTAATTAAATTTCTGAGGGAATACAGTTTCACTCGGATTCATTCCGAGGGAATCTGTGATCCCTCGAAATTATTCCGAGGGAAATTGTATTCCCTCGGAAATTCAATTAATATTTAAAAAATTAATGAATAAAACCGAGGGAAGCAAAGATCCCTCGGTTTTCCGAGGGAATAAATCCCTCGGAATTAATTCCCTCGCAAAAACCGTCGTTTTTTTCCTCAGAAATCATGGCGGGAAAGACTGGGGCTAAAAATTCGAGGGAAATTACGAGGGAAATGCTTTCCCTCGGAAATTACCGAGGGAAGTTTATTCCCCTCGGTTTTTCCCTCGGAAAATTCCGAGGGAAATCGATTCCGTCGGTTTGTCCCTCGGAAAACTGTTGTTTTTTTGTAGTGAATAAAGAGTTGGCATTCAAAACCTTTTTAAATGATCTTCTAACTGTATTGATTTTGTAGGATCTACAGTCAGATCTTGGTCACAAAGCAAATGACTTTTTGCAGCCAAAGGTGAAGGTAGAGAAAAATGGAATAAAATCATTTATATGGGTTTTGTGCCCTTAGCTGACATAAGGTGGTAGAGGAAAATGAGGAAAGGCAGTTAGGAAAGATTATTGCACTGCAAAAAAATAGTATTTTAACAAGGAGAACCTAGGGAAAAATTACCCTCGAGATTACCGAGGGTACATACATTCGGTAATGCTCCCTTCGAAAATATGGCTCCAACATTTACCGCCATTATTTTCGAAGTTAATACCAAAGACATTCCGAGGACAAATATACCCAGTGAATATACCCCTCACAAAAACCAAGGAGAATAAATCCCTCTTGGAAAAACCCAAGGGCATAGGATTCCCCTCGGTTTTTTTTGAGGGGAATTTGTTCCCCTTCGTTATTTTAATTACAAAAATCTAAAAAGAATATTAAAAAAAATTAATTGCATAAAAATAACTAGCGATATCTCTTATTTTCTAGACGAATATGATATTTACAACTCAAAATGAGAGTTCATCGTCTCCAATATCTTGTTTCTAAATGCAACTTATAATATTTTCTGATAAGCACATGAAGTTTTTAACGTCTCCAAAAAATAAAATGAAAAATTTACAAAAATTTCTATAAAGGGCATTTGAAAATGGAGCTAGTAGAGAGTATTCGACTCTCGAAATGAATTACAAAAATAGAACAAAGTCAAAACACTTCATAGGTTTCCTACACTTCATGCCCCACAACTACACTACCGTCGAACGAAAATCTAAGCAACCTAACCAAAGCATCTAACCACGTCATTTCGTCAAGGTTCCAACCAATGTCAATCCAGAAGACTCAAATCATATACACAAGCAAGCATGCGAAAGAAATTACTAAACAAGGACAAACTCCCCCACACTTAAACCATGCAATGCCCACATTCCACATAAAACAAGAAAAAGCGGTAAAAGAGAAGAGAGAGATACATCCTATAGTCGTGCTTGTGATGATGAGTCGAGCGTGAAGTGACATTAAACAGTGAGTGAGGAAAAACAAACACAAAAGACTCGAACATAAAAACATCAAATGTACAAAAAAAAATTATTTTTGTATTTTTGGAGATTTTCAAAAAATATTTAAAGAACGCAAGAGATCAAAAGACTCGAACAAGAAGAAATAAAAACATAAAATGTAAAAAGGAAAATTAGATTTGAAATTTTTTATTCAATATTTTTTATTATTTATTATTATTATTATTATTATATTTTTTTAATTTCAAATTTGTTTGCAATTTTATTTAAAAACATGATAAAAAGAAGTAAGAAAATGTTTGGAAAATTTTTGACATGTGAAATTTTTTGATTTTTTTACTCATTTATTTTATTTTTTTTGATTGGGTGGAAGTGAGCGGGCCCAGTCTGCGTCGATGGGCCCATCGATCGACGGCTAATCGATGGTTGAGATAGAGAGTTTCATCGACTCTGGTGTCGATCGACTAACCGTCAATGGTCTGGATAGAGAGTTTCGTTGAAAATGTCATCGATCAACGGTCGATCGACTCATGCATTTAGCACTTGGTCGACGTCGCGTCTACTCACTCGTCGATCGATGGGTATTCTGTAGGGCCTCGTTTTTTCTCCTTTGAACGTTGTTCCTCGAGAAAAAACTTAGGTCCTTCAAAGTATGCCTCCAGGTATGCATAAATAGGCCTCAAATTTCGACCAATCTTCCTAAAATATCATAAATAAGCAAAGAAAAAAAAGCGAGAACTTGGGTTGTCTCCCAAGAAGCGCTTGTTTAACGTCTAAATCTCGATGACCCATACAAGCGATGTCGTCCGGGATCCAAAAGGAGGTGACGATTGTGACAAGCCTTAGTATTCTCCAAAAGTAAGAACGGGTGATGAAAATCACCAAGGCGGGCACGGCAAGCAAGTTCTAGGAATAGAGAAATGAAAGTTTCAACTCGCTTTGGAGGTCAAAAACATGAGTAATCGATCACCAAGAAAATATCGAAAGTCAATCAGAGTTGGTAGTGATGCTCAGTCTCCAGAATAACTAGAAAATCAGTCAAACAAAAGGAACGACCATCAACCAATCCAAGCTCTTTCGTTTCCTTGATCACCAGCTCAACGCTTTCAAAAATATGTAATGTCATATCCGGACTTAGGAGAGGGTGATCGGGCTCCTACTCGACTATTTCTTCTACCACCTCAAGCTTAAGTTTAAACAAAGCATCGGCGAAATGAAATGAGGCTCAGTAAACTCAACCTCCTCCAAAATCGGCACCACAACTCCACCATCCTCACAAAGAGCAAGTAAGCTCGAATCTCCGACATCCTTCGGGACCTCCAATGACAACACCCCTACACTCTTGTCCAAAACTTCATCAAAAAGTGCAAGAGGGGCGATGCCCTCAGACAAATCCTCAATAACCACCTCTTTAAATACCCCTTCCAAATGAGCATTCAAGCTCAAATAACAAAAATTCAAGGTGGGATCCACCACATTAAATATCGGCACCTCGTCTAAACGAGGTCAGTTTACCTCATCCCGAGCTTCATGAACTTTTATGGGTGAAGTGGGTATGGTGTGATGGTTGGAGCATGGCTTGTTACATGAAGGAGACAAGGAATAATAATCATTGATCGAATTATAAGAATATGATTCGTGAAGAGAATATGAATAATTCTATCTTGAATCGTGATATTTGGTAGGGGGGACATAAGGCTCGAAACTCAGATCATGGGAATTTGATGTAGGAAGAGCAAACGGGTCGTATCTCGAAGAATAAGAATTGGGTGGAGCATATGAATCATGGCTCGCGCTTAAATAATTAGAGGCGAGTGGGGTTTATGAGGGGTTAAAGCTCAAATTATAAGAATGCTCAAGCGGGGCATAAGATTCATTAAAGATCGGACGATAAGAATTATGTTGCGAGGCGTGACGGTCAAAAAAAGAATCATAGTGATCGGGTGGAGCATATGGGTCATTGTGGCTCGAATTGTATGAATTTAAAGATGACCCCTATTGATCGCTCCATTGATGATCTCTAGGTTCGGGTTGAGGTGAGTACAACATCCCCATGAACCGATCGTAAATCTCCTCCCACGTTTGCAAGGAGTCGAGCTCTAAGTTTGTCAACCATGTTCTTGCCTGATCCTTAACGTGTAGATAAGCAAGTCGCATCTTCACTTGATACTTCGTAAGGCCTTGAAGAGGGAAAGTTTGTGTGATGGCATCGTACTCTTGGATGAACTTAAACAGATCCTTGCTTGGGAGCCCATGGAAAACCGGGAGTTGTTCAGAGAAGAAATCGTCAAGATCGTATTCTCGCATTGCGGGGCTCAATGGAATGGCCGGTTGAGGGGCACAAGAAGCGTACGGGTTTCCATACAATTGAGACGCTCGATAGTTAGACATTCTCCCTCTTTCTTTTTTGATTCTTTTTTTTATTTGGAATGTTTCGTTAAATCGGGTCTCAAGGGATACGATTGAGGTTGTTCAGGTACCTTGCATACATAACACTCAACACACAAGATTAAACGTACCGATGGAATATAATAAAAACAAAAAAAAAAATATCACAAACAAACACTATACACAAACAAAATAAATAATAATACAAACAAATATCACGAAAAGCAAACACAAAAATCACAACTTTTAACCTTCCCCGACAACGACGCCAAATTTTGAATCGAACTTTTTACACTTACTTTTTTATTAGAAAAATTCGTTCGCAAGAAAATGGAGCAAATTGTAAGTGTAAATCTTGACTCGAGTTAAATCTCTCAAGGAAAACTAATCGGAAGCTGTTTTCGTGCTTGATTCACGAATAAGAAGACAACGAAAAACTATTCTAAACATGTGGTCAAGTTTTGGTTTGAAAAGTTGTAATATCCAAGACGGTGATTTAAATAACGAGAAATAAGTCAAAGACTTTGAAAAGATTAATGAAACGGGGGTCTAGGGCTCTAGAATCATCTCCACGAGCAATTGACATTTGATCGAACACTTAATCTACTAGGGAATTGTGAATCCCAAATTATAAATATTAAACACCCAACAATACCAATTCATGGCTCTAAAATTATCTAAGCACTAGACCCATGAATTCTAACCAACATTCATCAAGAAATCTAATAACATAAACATAAATCAAGCATGAACATGATTAAACATAAAAAGCTTGAAGAAAGCAACAATGGAAAATAAGTTTTGAATAACAATAATGATTATAATATGAATTTCTAAGAATCAAACATCAAAATTTATGAGAAATTGCAACAAAACTAACCACCAGAACACAAACATCACAAACACCACAAGAAAACCCATAAACAAGCAACATGAAATTGTAATAATTGAAGAAAAGAAATTGAAAGCTTACTTATTAAAATTGGAGAGTTTCAAACTCCGAACGAGAAAATACGCCAAATTTAGACTAAGCTACATCCTACATCCGAGAATGCTTAAGAATCCAATATCTACTAAAAACTAAAAGCTGAAAATTGAATGAAGATAAAATGAAAAAGTTGAAGAAAGAGATACATGATTAGGCATTCAAACCCTGGGGGGGGGGGGGGGGGGGGGGGGTTCAAAAAGCTCTTATTTCTAAGAAGATAGGTTGTATTTATAGGGTAGGAATCTTGGGCAAAATAGTCCTTTTGCCCAAAAACAACCAAAAATGACTTGACCTTCGATGCTGGAAAATGACATCGTCGATGGTGTGTCTATTAGGCGTCAATGGCACGTCGATGGCGCATCGATCGGTGGTTGTGCTTCGTGGGTTCGAGTTGTGTTTTCGTCAAATTGAGACAGTTGTGATCCTCGAGAATGCTCCTAGACTTGATCGACTACCCTAAAATAAATAAAAGCAAAATCACATAAAAATCTACAAAATGTAAAAGAGAAATACGAAAAGTATTAAAAAGATGACAAAAAAGACGAAAATACAAAATAAGGAAAAGGGGAACAAAATATGAATAAATCCGACTACAGCACACATGAAAAGACATAAAAACATACAAAAATCACACACAAATATGTACAAATCAACGAGATTCATGATTTTTATTAGTAACTCGTTATTTTCCTCAACAAGGAGAAGACATAAAAACAGTTCTGAATGTTTATAAAATCCTTTCTCACGATATTGTTGTTATAAGATCACGTTCGAAGCATGGAACGTGGAAAATGTTTTTTAATCATATCAATATATGTGATATCATTTCAACATAGTTTCAGCTTTGAACTGATTCGAAACATGGACGATTATATTTTTTAACAGATTTAAAATCCTGAAAGTGGAGTGTTTCTAATCATTACGTGTCATTTGGAGGATCACAGTTTTTTGATGATTATATTGATCTTTCAGTGTTTTTTAAATATCTACGGGATCTTTGATTATGAGGTATTCAATTTTCAATTTTTCATGGATATGTTGGCGGAGAAAAATTATGGCTCTTGCCTTATCATGGATTGATGCTTCATCCAATTCTTTAATTGTCTATCCAAGTTTCTTGGCATTCAAATTGATCTCAACATCAAGAATCTATGATTAGAAGATATTGCAAGTGATGTCGAGTGCCTTGAATTCAAACTTCATGAGATTCAACATGCTGAGAAACTATCAAATTGGATACATGTGTTATTAATATTTCAAGATAAGAACATAAGAGTTCTTTATTAAAATCAAAGGGGTAAACATCCACAATTACATGTTGATACCTATCAAAATTGCTAACATAAAATACATAAAATAAAGATCAATAACATAGAATATAAATTCATCAGTATTGTAATTTATAGTAATAGTTAATATGATAAATGCAATAATTACTATGATGGTAAGTATCAGGCTAAACATTTTAAAAAAAAACATAAGAATTGAGAATTATGAGGAGAAGAGAAAATGTAAGTATATTTTGTTGAGTAAAATGAGAGTATTTATAGAAAAAAGTTGTTATTACTAGTCGTTAACTAGCTGTTGGGGGAGAAAGATGTTTTAGTGATTTGAACTTTAGGTAGAGAAATTAAAGATAAAAGGTATTTATTATAAGATAATTGATCACAAATAAAGTACATATTTGATGTTAAAACATATATGCATGCAATATTACTATAAGTGTACATTTTATACCTGACGAACCTTTTCATGCGGGTGAGTGAAGAAATTATTCATATGATGAATGAATAATAGGTGGAAGAGCCATCCATGTATATTGAATATATAACTTGAAACGAAATAGGAGGTGGCAGAGCTATCCATGTACATTGAATATATAACTTGAGATGAATGAATAATAGGTGGAGAACTGTCCATAATTATATACAATATTGTATACACACACATACACACACATGTGTATATATATATGTATATGTATATATTAAATAAGGATAGGTGGATTAGCCATTCAAAATAATACATTGCGTAAGATAATATAATAGTGTATCGTCTTCTCATCAAGTATTATAGATTGTGACAGAGCCTCCTTATCTATGATTATGATGATATACGAAATTATATAAAGACATAATAGAAATATATCTACAAGAAGATTTTACTATTGAGAGTGCTTAAGTAGACTTGGAGTTAGGGATTCTTTAGTAGACTTAGAAGATTTGTGTTGATAACGTATTATAAATTATAAGTGGAATATAGAGAAAATGAAATTTCTCCGATGGTTTTCATTAATAACTGAAGTCCTATTTATAGGAAACTTGTAAGGGTATAAATGTAATTATATAATTCTAATAGGGGGCAAGATGATAATCAGATATACTTAATATACCTCGTGCACCATCTTGTTGGTTTAGTGTTCCACCTTGATTATATAACCTTATGAATGGTTCAAGTCCACCTTTTATAACAACTTGCATATTTTTGTAGAGTTGTTTATACAAGGAAGTGAAGTGACGGCAATTTAATTTATAGAAACCGCCTCCTGAACTGTATGAGGCAGATTCTATGACCTGCCACCCAAACAGACATTTCTGAGGCGGTTCATTGTTAAACAGCCATCCAAACAAATTATTGGAGGTGGTTTTACCTATAATGGTCCCGAATATTATTAGTGGATGAAGTTTCATATGAAGAACCGTTGCCCGACAATTTTTTTTTATCTATGAGAGAGGTTGTCACAACCGCCGCATATATCTATTTTGAAGTGGGTTTAAATTAAGTCGTCTCTTATGAAGGGCCTCTAATTTGGTTTTGTGTACTAGTGTACAACAATAATCTAATTAAGTGCAAACCCTAAATTTAATCAAATACTATAAGTTCCAAAGTCAGGTCACTTCCAAGTTGGTAGTTTTCTTCGGAAATTATCTCCACTGTTTGAACACATAGAAATCTTATTTAAAAACATGGAACGAGCTAAACGAGCTCAGGGATTACTAACGAATTCCTTTTTTCACTCATCCCAAATGTAAAATAGGTATACAAAACTAAAACTAAGGTACTCGCTAAGGATCGAAGACACTTGGAAGTGAAATGGATTATTTGGATGCAAAACGAGACATTAAGGACGTTTACGTCTCAATTCTTGAAATTATATGAATTTAAATCTTGAATTCACCTTGCGTAGGAAAATGTCATAATGAATTTATGGTTCAAACTTAAAGTTGTTTGTCATTTTGGGTCGAAAACAAAGAAATTTTACATTTTTTTGAAAAAATATTAAAGTAATTGGGGTCCAAATTAAATTTTAAGAGATTTTGAAAGTTTCTCAGATCAGTTTGATATTTTGAGGAGCTCATTTAGGTTCAGTTCGTAATAATCAAAGATTCTTTTTTAAATTAAATTGTGGCGCTTATATTAAAAAAGGAGAAAAGAGTTTGAATACATAGCAAATAGTGAAAAAACGAAAATAAAGATATTAGCGCTGCACAAGGAATCCCCGCTTAAGAGAGTTTTTAGAAGCCCTGCGTAAAGGAGTAACATCTTCATCATCAGCGATATCCGCTCAGTTCGTAATAATCAATGACTTAATTTGCGGGGAGTAAAAGTTATTCAGATTTTCAATTAAGTCCAAAATCCTATATAATTCTCATGGGCCATCCAGAACTCCATTACTAAACTTCTGCAAATCCCTCTGACTGCTAGTTGCTGCTACCAGCCCCGACACCACCCTTAAATGATGGATATTAACCTCGATAACTTTCTTATCACTCCACGTCTGAATTCCGGGCACCCTAGATCGAAAACACACACACTCACAGTCACACACGTCAAGAATGGTTACATAGAGTGTCCCAAAAACTTATCTAAACCATAATATGAATCCCAAAAAAGATTATTTATGAATAAGCTTTCAAATAATTTAAGCTTCATAAAATCTGACTGCCTAAACTACCAAAACAGGCGGTCACCGGTGAGTGGTGGTTCTTAGCCCCATTGCAAAAATTTTGGGCATTGGTTCGCAAGATTAAATGGATAATTTAATTTTTCACTTTCTAAAAATAATTCGACATATAATACATCAAGATTGAACATGTATTTTTTCAAAACTCGCGGCGCCGTTAGGAGCGAAACAGCAAAGGAATAGCTTCATCAGTGTTTTGCCAAAGATCTAGAACTAGAATCATCGATCAAGATGTTGAGAGTTTTATTCTTGGCAAATTTTTATTTTTAGTTGTTTGCCTTTCTTGGGCACAAAATAAATTAGGACTCTAGATTTTGTTTCCTAGTTTGTGTCTAGGACTTTATTTAATTTCTTAGATTACGTTTAGGATTTATTTTAATTGTTTACCAAGTTTAGGACTCTAGGACTTGTCTATTTAAGTCAAGAAGAGGACAAGGCCTAGAAAAAATCTTTGACGCACGGATTTGAAGAAACAGGGAGACATAATCATCGAGCAAGAACACAAGCAAGTTACATACTTGAAGCCATTGTCCAAGATCAAGAAGGTCTTCGAAGTTGCGTGACCAACGGAGAAGATCATCCTTCAAGGCGACAAGTATTTTAGTATCACATATTTGATACTATAGTTTTCATATATTAGTTTATTCCTTTTGTATTTGATTTTGAACAAGAAAAGTAATATAGTCGGGTTTGTACATCCAAGTTCACAAGTACTTTTACTTGTTAACTGAATTTAAATTGTTGTGTTTATCTTTTATATTTCCGCTGCTTATTTTTGTTAAACTCTGGTTGATGTTAGTTTCGGTGATTGTAACACCGAAAGCAACATCATTTACTGATCCTTTTTACATTAACCATAGACCTACAAATTGACAATTGGCATCTAGAGCGGGTTACTTAACTTACTAAGTACTGATCCTTATTTGTTAGGTGCTATGGATGCTCAAGGCAGTCTAAGGCCTCCGATCTTTAATTGAGAGAACTACTCTCTCTGGAAACAGAGGATGCGGGGGCCAATAAAGAATATCGACGAACGTGCGTGGAGAACCATTCTAGTTGGATAGGAAAAACCACGTGTTACTGATGGTGAGGGTCACACCATCGACAAGAAAGAAATAGATTGGACTGCTGAAGAAATAGCCGCTTCAAACTAGGATTCCAAATGCATCAACACCCTTTATGGATATGTTGACTCAAGCTACTACAAAGTTATTAAGAAGTGTGAATCAGCAAAGGATGCATGGGACGCATTACAAAGGGTGTGTGAAGAACCCAGAGCGTGAAGAGATCAAGACTAAGAATGCTGACATCTACCTTCGAGGCAATGAGGATGGATGAAAAAGAGTTCATCATGTACTATGCTATGAGACTCTAAAATATTGCAAATGAGTGCGGAGAGCTTGGTGAACCAGTAACGAACTCACGTCTTATGGGAAAGATACTCATATCCATCTGAAAGAAATTCAGTATTAAGGTGGTTGCCATAGAAGAATCCAAGGACACTGGTGATCTAGATTTCGACGCTTTAGTTGGCTCACTCAAGACATTTGAGATGGAACATCTTGGTTCCAACTCAAAAGAGAATAATGTTGCTCTCTCCTCTGATGTTAACTCCAATAACGATGATGAAGACTTTGGTTTGAAAATGTTACTTACAAAAATTGAAACTACCACACTTGAGAAAGAAGAAGTGTTCTATGTAACTCAAAGCTTTAATGAGTTCTTAAAGAAGAAAAAGAACATTGGAGAATCAAGTTCTAAGCCCAAGCCACAGGTGCCCACACCAAAATTTACAGGACGTACACTTTCCAGATCCCAGTCTTCACCTTCGGTATCTAATACCTCTAGCTCCTCAAAGCCACTCGGTGAAGTTCAATGTCATGAATGCAAAGGTTGGGGACACTATAAAAATGAATGTGCAAATACTCTAAGAAAGAAGAACTTAATTGCCACAAAGTATTCTGAAGATGATGATAATTCTGACTCGCCTAAATCAGTTTCATCCTTGTTTGCTAATGTTATGTGGGATGATGACATCCGTGTTGGTAATACTGAAACCAACACCTTGTGCCTGAATGCAGAGGTTGAGGAATCTCTTGATGAATACGAGAAGCCGAGTATTGAGCATAAGTTATTATTTGCTAGGTGGGGAAAACAAGTACTCAAAGTCAAGGATCTTATGATCGAGGTAGACAAAATGACCAAGGAAAAGGATGATCAACTTAATATAATTATCCGATTGGAGTCATCACTCACCAAAAAGGATGCTGAGCTAGAATGAGTGAAAACTGAATTGAAGAAGGTTCAAGGAACCATCACAAAACTCAACAAGGGCAAGGAAAAGCTTGACGAAATTCTGGATATGAGTTTCCCAAAAACCTCGAGACACGGAACCGGCTACAAACCAAATCAGCCAACACCAGCATCAAACCAAGAACAGAAATCAACTAAACGCCACAAGAAGAGAATAAGACATTATTTGTGTCATCACTATGGTTATCCAGGCCACATTTGACCTTTCTGCTGGAAGATTGTTGGCGAGAAAAAGGAATTTTCAGAGGACAAAGGTGTCTGCTGAGTCTCGTGATAGTTTTCATGTTACTAACACCAAAACCAACACCAGATTCAAACAGGTCTGGGTCAAAAAGAACGAGATCAAATGTAATATGATCTATATATCCCTGAAATCCCACGTTCCCGGAGCCTGGTACTTCGAAAGTGGTTGCTCTAAGAACATGACCGACTCCGTAGATCTACATTCCAACATCGTCAGATCTCAAGGAGGAAAGGTAAAATATGGTGGAGGTGCAAACGGCTAGATCATTGGCCAAGGAACTCTTCATGTTTCTGGTATTTTAAAGCTGGAGAATGTTTTGTTGGTAAGTCTTACTGCGAATTTGATAAGCATAAGCCAACTCTGCGATGGTGGTTTCAGTGTTAAGTTCAATCATGAGAAGTGTGAAGTCTATGACGAGGATGTATCATGTATCCTCACTGGTCAGAGGACCTCTAATAACTACTACCAAATCAATGATGATGTATTTTACAAGTTGTCTCAATTGAGTGATGCTGAAGTGTGGCATCAAAAACTCGAGCATGTCAACTACAAGATGCTGGAAAGGTTGGCCAAAAAGGAATCTGTGAATGGGCTTCCTAAGCTCAACACCAAGATCATCCCTGTTTGCGAGGCATGTCAAAAAGGAAAGCAAGTCAGGGTGTCACATCCAAATGTACAAAGTATCACTACCTCGTATTGTTTTGAACTCCTTCATATGGATCTTATGTGACCACTTGAGGTTGAGAGCCTTGGTGGTAAAAGGAATGTTCTTGTGAGTGTAGATGATTTTTCCCGTTTTACTTGGGTAGAGTTTTTAAAAGAAAAATCTGAGGCTTTCGAAGCATTTAAAAACCTTGAAAAAAGGTTGTGTGTGCGATTTGGTGTGAATATTGGCAGGATTAGATCTGATCATGGAAAAGAATTTGAGAGTGCATCTTTTTGAAATTATTGTTCAAAAGTAAGTATAAGTCATGAGTTTTCATCACCAATCACCCCCAACAAAATGGCATAAATGAACGTAAAAATAGGTCTCTTGCTGAGATGACTAGGACTATGCTCATTTTTAATGGCATTGAAAAATATTTTTGGGCTGAAGCTATGAGTAATGCATGTCATATAATTAATAGGGTATACTTTAGACCAGAGTCTTATGTCACTCCCTATGAATTGTTATTGGGTAAAAAACCGAACTTGAGTTACTTTCATGTCTTTGGGTGTATTTGCTATGTGCTCAATGATAAAAATCATCTTGTAAAACTGGATTCAAAAAGTGATAAATGCATCTTCATGGGATATTCCCAAAATAGACATGCATATAGGCTGTTTAATCTCAGGACACGTAGCATGTTTGAGTCATTCAACGTCAAGTTTGATGATTTAATGAGTGGCGTTAAACCTGCAGAGGATAATGATCTGGTATATGATCAGAGTCCTCAAGATAATATCACGGTTCGTGTAGATGAAAGTGCAGGTTTTGAAACCAAATAAACTGGTGGTGACGGTTTCGGTGATAGTTTTGGTGACATAACATCAAACCCAACACCTACTCAAGCTGCTCCAGAATCAGATTCTGATCCAGATGAGGAAGATCCAGTTGATCTCATTGACTTACATCAGAGGGATATACCATCAAGAATTAAAAGGAACCATCCCACAGGCCAAATCATTGGAGATCTGGATGAAAGAAGTACAAGAAAGCGACAGATAAACTACAAAGAAATGGTTAGGTATGTTTGTTTATCTATTAACTGTTCTAAAATTCGAGAGTCTTTGTATCTTTCCGAAACAAATCCCAAGCGTGTGGAGGATGCTCTTAAGGACGAATTCTGGGTAAAGGAAATGCAAGAGGAGTTGGGTCAATTTGCCAAGAACGATGTTTGGGATTTAGTTCCTCGTCCAGAAAACCCACATGTAACAGGAACTAAGTGGACCTTTAAGAACAAAACGTACGAGGCAGGCAATATAGTGAGGAACAAGTCTCGGTTGGTTGCACAAGGGAACACTCAAATTGAGGGTATCGATTTTGATGAGACTTTTGCTCCTGTTGCTCGCATTGAATCTGTAAGACTTTTACTTGTTGTTGCTTCTCATATGAAAATATCTCTACATCAAATGGACATAAAGAGTGCTTTTCTTAATGGAGTTTTAAGTGAAGAAGTGTTTGTAGAGCAACCTAAAGGGTTTGTAGATCCCCACAAACCAAACTTTGTTTAAAATTGAAAAAGGCTTTATATGGTTTAAAACAAGCTCTCAGAGCTTGGTATGAAAGGTTGACTTAACGCTTGCTCTTTTTAAATTTTAGACGAGGAGAATTTGACAAAACCTTATTTCTTATTAGATCAAATAAACACATCTTTATTGTCCATATTTATGTAGATGATATATTTTTGGATCTACTAATGATCTGATGGTGAAAGATTTTATAACACGAATGTCTGACACGTTTGAGATGAGCATGGAAGGTAATCTCTCTTACTTTCTTGGTTTGCAAATTAAACATTTGAATGATGGTATCTTTCTCTCTCAAACCAAATATGCTAAAGATCTTGTTAAGAAATTTGGGTTAGAGAATGAAACGCATAAGAAAACACCGTTAGGCAAAACTGTAAAACTGTCAAGAGATGATGTTGGTAATGGTGTTGATAACACCATGTGCAGAAGCGTGATAGGAAGTCTTTTGTACTTAATAGTTAGTAGGCCTGATATCATGTATAGTGTGTATCTATGTGCTAGATATCAATCAAACCCTAAAGAGTCACACCTAAAAGCTGTTAAATGAGTCATTAGATATATGGCTGGTACAACTGAATTGGGTGTTTGGTATTCTAAAGAAACTGGTACTGAACTCGTGGGTTATACTGACTCGGACTGGGTTCGGGATGTTGTGGATAGAAAGAGTACTACAGGGGGTTATTTTTCCTTGGGTAATAATCTTATCTCACAGTATAGCAAAAAACAAAATTACATTTCTCTTTCTACAGCTGAAGCCGAGTATATTGCAGCTGGAAGTGCTTGTACACAGTTGTTATGGATGAACCAAATGATAGTGGACTATGGTCTACATAGCATAATATTAACTGTGCTCTGTGATAATTCCAGTGCCATTGATATCTCGAGAAATCCAGTCCAGCACTCTCGGATCAAACACATTTACATAAGGTACCACTTTATTCGAGACTTGGTTGAGAGGAAGAGAGTTAGTCTTGAGCACATAGGAACAGACAATCAGCTTGCTGACATCTTCAAAAAGGCATTAGATTTAGATACCTTCTCTCATCTCAGAAGAGATATCGGAATGTGCATTGTTTGAGTCCGTGTTAGTTTTGATGTTATGACACCAAAACTGTCATTAGTCATAACATTTGTATATTTATGCATGCATTTTTATTTTCTTTTTCATACATAATCTAAATGCATTAAGTTTGGTTGAAAGTGCAATAAGGTCATGTGTTGTAATAAGAGTGGTGACGAAAAAGGCCTCTTCAATTAGGTGATTGTGGAACTTTCCCGCAGAAACTGGTTTTCTCCTAGGTCCAAAAACAAGAGGTGTTAACAGCAATTGCTGAAGATAAGCTATTTCTCTTCAAATCTATAAAAAGATGAAGAAAATATGGATTAAAAAGGATCCAATATTTAAATTTCACCTCATTGAGTGATTTTGACGTAGTCATTAACTTGGGTTAAGGGGTCTGTTTTCATTGACTTCACCTAAAGCAATGTTGGTTATAATGTCATCAGCCATGAAAAACAACACTGATTAAGTCACTAAAACCATAAATTGTATTTTTAACCTTTTTAGGTCATCATTTTTAGGCATCAATTAGGACATTCATACTTTGAGAAGATGCTTTTTTGCCGTGTGTTCTGTTGCTTGTGCTTGTGTCTTTCCTGAATTCTTTTAATCTTGTTTTGAATCTTTCTAACCAAGTGTTTCAGTGGCGTTGTAATTGGACGATTGGAAAGGTAATAAAGGGATTAATTTGGTGAGTGAAATACCACTTTGCAAAAGATTAATTCTACTATGAAGATGGTTTAAATAATCCAGCTCTATTTTTGGTTGATATTGTAGTAGAGACGTGATTTTTAATTCCAAATTAATGAGATAGTGGTTAGGTGGATTGGAATCATGTGACTTAGATTAAGGGGGAGTGGGTGTTTGTTTTGGGAAGGAAAGAAAATATTTTTGGTATAAAATAGGCTGAGAGGTAAATAAGGCTTCTCTTTATTTTTATTTACTCTACTTTTCTCTCTCCTGCAACGGTTACTTTTTTGGCCTGTATAAGAACCCATTTTTCCTACTGATTGTTCCACTTCTCCATAATCCTTCTGAAAAATGAACTCTCTAACTCTCAAATCCTTCTCCGTCTCTCTCGTATTGGTTGTTGTCTTTGTGTTTTCTTCGTAGTTTTTACAGGATGTCAAACTCTTCTTCTCCGTCCAATATTCCTGACCTACCGGCGGGAGTTGTCCATCCTGGCGAACAGATTCCGTTGAATCTCCCAAGATTCGGTGGCCTAGACATCCGCAAAGAAATTGGTGGTGCTTTGCCTCCAAACCCGTCACCGATTGCAACATCTCATGCCAGTACTCCGCCGCTCGATTCTCAAGATATTATTCCTGCTCCAGCACCCACCGATGTTGTTCCAGAGGTCCAGGTTTTTCCAGGACATCATTGCAACGAAATCAATGTTGAAAATTCTCCTGACTTGCCATTCATCGCTGCCACTTTTGGCCGGGTTGGGAATCCGACCCTGAAGAGATCGCGGCGGTTGCGCAACATACCTCCGGGTGTAGTTCCGACGCTTGTTCCAAAGAGCCAAGCAGATCCGCGGCGCACTGTTCCGCTTGAGCACATGAACTTTGTTGAGGACGTCACGGTCATGACGGACTCGGATGACGAGGAGTTTGGGTCCCCTGCACCTGTTGCCGCACCGGTGCCCTCATCTACTCCAATGCTGTTCAAGACGGCGACTCCTTGCCGGAAGCAGATAGTCAAGATGGCTGACAAGAAAAATCCCCCAGCATCAACTAAAGTATCGCCCGGCTCCACTGAATCTAAGTATTCGAGTCCCCCATATGGATTCTTGATTTTTTCACTGGAGAGGTTACTAGTTCCTCCAGTCCGATGACTACTGCTCCTCATCTCACTCCAGTTGATTTGGCTCAACCACCGCTTGAACCTGAGTTATTCGATTACTCGCCTGATTCAGATGACGCATTTCCCCTTGGTAGTTACTTGTCTTCCATAAGAAGGGAAAAGAAAAAGAACAAAGCTTCCAGGAAAGATGTTGAAAGTTCGAAAGTTGTGTCTCCGATCCACACTTCATCTGAGGCTTCTCCACACACCAATGTTGGTTCTGGTGATGTGTCACCGAAACCAACATCCCCTAGCATAGACTCTACTTCTTCCTCTAGCTCTAGTTTTGCTGCCCCTGACCATGGATCGCCCTCATTTCACCCGTTGTCCGGTGATCATTATGAAGATGAAGCTTATGGCGTTGAAATCGAGGACATGGTGCCTGTGTCACCAAAGTTCTTGACTATGGAAGCAGAAGAGTTGTTTGACGGCTATCAAACTCGAGGACTAATTGCTGAACGCCGAGTCCCAGATGAGGTTTTTGAGAAGCAAAACTTGATTGCCTCTTCAAACATCGAGGTATGTATTCAACCGTTACTACTTCTATGTCGTTTGTGTGTGATGTTTTTCTTGAGTTCTACGCAAACATATTGTCGTCTGTGTTGATACCATATCTGTGAATTATGGGAAAGTGTTTGTGCGTGGGAAGGTTTTTTCTTTTACCACTGACTTGATAAATGAGATGTTTGGGACTGATTCATATCATGGAGACTCAACTGTGGATGACATGGATGAGGTCATCAATATTTTGTCTGGTGGGATGACAAATAAATGGCATGATCAATTACCCTGTACGCGTCTTTCCTCTCTCTATTCTGTTCTGCATAAGGTGGGTGTTTTCAACTGGGTCCCTAACAAGAATGCGACCGTGGTCACTCGTCCTCAGGCGGTCTTTTTATACAAACTTGGTCGCGGTATTAAATTAAACTTTGGCTAGCATGTCTTTGAGGCCATCACTCGGTTTGCGACGAACAAGATTGCGTCTTCTCTATGTTTTACATCCCTTATCTACAGCCTATTGGAGAATCAAGGTTTCCAGCCAGGCGACAATGACGTGCTCACTGGGGAGGCTGATTAGTTCTCTTTACGTGGTCAGAACTTGACTAGACCTCGCGTCATTGATCTTCCTTGGAATGCGCCTTCTAGAACTGCCGAGATTTCTGATGACGGTTCTGTTGTTCTTAACACTGGTCCCAAAATTGTGCAGTTTCCCACTCTAGTTGTTCGGGCACAGTTAGCTTTGCTCGATACTCAAATTGCCCAGCTGCAAGCGTATCGGGGATCTTTGTTGGAGGCCCTTTTGCATTCTAAACAAAAAGGGGGAGATGATGTTGACGACGTTGATGTTGACGATGATGTTGATAGTGAAGCTGCCGAGGGGTTGGCCAGCTTAGCCAAGGATAAGAGAAGAAAGCAAATTCGGTCCATAAATAAGAAGTTGAAGAAAATAAAGAAGCTGATGCGAAAGAGGAAGGCTCAGGGTGAAGGAACATCGACGTCTGTTCGTCGGTCGAAGAGGGTTTGCAGTCAATAAGTTCCTAAACATTCGCCCTATTTTCTGTTTTGATAGGTGGCTGAAAAACAATGTTTGTTTTGATGTTGGTTTGTTTCATTAAACAATGTTCATTCGTTTAGGGGGAGTTGTTTGACTTAGGGGGAGTTTAAGTTTGAGTTGTTGTTGTTTTTTTTTTTTTGTTTTTTTTTTTTTTTTGATTTTATTGCGTCGTAGATATTTTGTCTAAAAGGCAAAAGGGAAGATTGTTGAGAATTTTATTCTTGTGTAATTTTTCCTTTTTTAGTTGTTTGTCTTTCTTGGGAACAAAATAAATTAGGACTCTAGATTTTGTTTTCTAGTTTGTGTCTAGGACTTTATTTAACTTCCTAGATTATGTTTAGGATTTGTTTTACATGTTTACCAAGTTTAGTACTGTAGGACTTCTCTATATAAGTCAAGAAGAGGACAGGGCCTAGAAACAATCTTTGACGCTCGGATTTGAAGAAACAGGGCGACACAATCATCGAGCAATAACACAAGCAAGTCACATACTTGAAGCCATTGTCCAAGATCAAGAAGGTCTTCGAAGTTGCGTGATCAATGGAGAAGATCATCTTTCAAGACGACAAGTATTTTAGTATTACATGTTTGATACTATAGTTTTCATATATTACTTTATTTCTTTTGTATTTAATTTTGAGCGGAAGAAAAGTAATATAGTTTTTGGGTTTGTCCACCCAAGTTCACAAATACTTTTACTTGTGAACTGAACTTAAATTGTTGTGTTTATCTTTATATTTCCGTTGCTTGTTTTTTTTAAACTTTGGTTGATGTTGTTTCGGTGATTGTAACATCGAAAGCAACATCATTTATTGATCCTTATTTATATTAACCATAGACCTACAAATTGACACAGGAGTCGGCATTTGAAAACTTTTGAAATTGGCTT
>BMAC01000016.1:2928542-2948634 GCA_014905375.1 Phtheirospermum japonicum | reverse complement strand
CTATTTTGATTAGTGGCTAAAAAACAATGTTTGTTTTGATGTTGGTTTATTTTTGATGTTGGTGTTCATTTGTTTAGGGGGAGTTATTTAACTTAGGGGGAATTTAAGTTTGAGTTGTTAGTTTTTGATTTTATTGCGTCGTAGATATTTTGTCTAAAAGGCAAAAGGGGAAGATTGTTGAGAATTTTATTCTTGGTAATTTTTCCTTTTTTAGTTGTTTGTCTTTCTTGGGAACAAAATAAATTAGGACTCTAGATTTTGTTTTCTAGTTTGTGTCTAGGACTTTATTTAACTTCCTAGATTATGTTTAGGATTTGTTTTACATGTTTACCAAGTTTAGTACTGTAGGACTTCTCTATATAAGTCAAGAAGAGGACAGGGCCTAGAAACAATCTTTGACGCTCGGATTTGAAGAAACAGGGCGACACAATCATCGAGCAATAACACAAGCAAGTCACATACTTGAAGCCATTGTCCAAGATCAAGAAGGTCTTCGAAGTTGCGTGATCAATGGAGAAGATCATCTTTCAAGACGACAAGTATTTTAGTATTACATGTTTGATACTATAGTTTTCATATATTACTTTATTTCTTTTGTATTTAATTTTGAGCGGAAGAAAAGTAATATAGTTTTTGGGTTTGTCCACCCAAGTTCACAAATACTTTTACTTGTGAACTGAACTTAAATTGTTGTGTTTATCTTTATATTTCCGTTGCTTGTTTTTTTTAAACTTTGGTTGATGTTTGTTTCGGTGATTGTAACATCGAAAGCAACATCATTTATTGATCCTTATTTATATTAACCATAGACCTACAAATTGACACAGGAGTCGGCATTTGAAAACTTTTGAAATTGGCTTCTGACTGTATAGAATTTGTAGGAAGAAAATGAAAGTAGGAAGAAAATGAAAGAAAGTCATTTATATGGGTTCTGTGTTCTTGTCTAATTGAAGATGGAAGAGGAAACAAAGCAAAGGCGGTTAGTTATTGGACTAACTTCTGGTCTTAATTGGGGAAATGACGGACTAACTTCTGGTCTTAATTGGGGAAATGACTACGGTGCCGTGAAGGCACCATACCTCCCAACCCCCTGCATATACATCTCTTGATCTTACCATTATCCATAACCAACTTTGAATCTAATGGTTCTGATTAAGTGGGGAATAGTACCTTCACGGCACCGTAAACGTCCCCATTGGAAAAATGGTTGAACAATTATCTGACATGGGTCAAACTGTTTGGATCTATTTAATCAGCTTGTGTTGAATTATTATTGGCCAAATTTGACGCACCAAAGCAAAATAAGATATACAATGTATATCTTCAGGTATGAAATAAGTTTAATTGTAATAAAAAGTCCAGAATATATCTATAATATATTTGAACCGAAAATTCTTATAATAAAATACTGCTATTGAAATGAAACAAAAATAATATTGGTACAATCTAGTAATTAAATTTAATTTGCATTGTAAAGTTAAATAAGTGGGGGATTCACATAAACTCAACACTTCCCTTTTTTAAAGTCTTTTGATCTGATATAGTCAAAAAGAAGTTCATATCTTTTTTATAATCACATAAATAGCCCCCTTTCTGAAGGGGAAAAAAACAGAAGAGATTCTTTACCTTTTTATTACAGAAAAAGCCAAAATATACTTTGTTTTCCCCAGCAGACTTATCCCAAAAAAATAACGCGCTATTTCACAATTGTTTCGTAATTATTTCATCGTTCTTATTTTATAATTGTTTCATTGCATGTGTTTTATAACCTTTTCATCTTTTATTATCGCTCATAATTTATGATTATTTCACAACCTATAATTCAGTATTTTATTTTGTCCGTTTCACAAAAATAGTCCAATTACTATATTTAACATATCACTAAATTTTCATTTCCACACAAACTCTTAATTAGTATTTTTGGAAAATAGTTTTTTACATGGTAAATTGAAAATTGATGATTACAATGTAAAATCTTACTGTTGCAATAACAAATATACTAATTACAACATTAATTTCTATAAGTATTAATTGACATTAATAAATTCAAAAATTGTATAATTGAGAAACACTAACTAAATTAATAACTTAAGTATATAAACTACTCATTTCTTAATTTGTATGAAATCAACCGCATGACTATCATTTTGGGACAGAAGGGGTACTAATTTTCTTATTGAATGAGTGTTTTATATTTGTCTTGTATATTTCTTTATCTCATATATTATAATCCTAAAATATAAAAAAGTGAAAAGTGAATCATATTATACTTTATATTGTATTTATAAAACCGAAATAATATACGTATTTTTTTTTATAACTTAAATCAAAGAAATGTGAACGTTATTTGACTTAAATAATAGGAGTGAACCAAATAGATTAAACTCTAAAATAACTCAAGTGGTTAAATATTACTTTCAAACTATTTCTTGTTTGTTTTATAATTGCTTCATAAATATTGCATACTTATTTTATTTGTTTCTTGTAATTAAGATATTTTAAATAGCTTATAAACTTAGTCAAAACAAATGAAAATGATTACATTTGTTAGACTTAAATTATTTCTCTAAAATCTAAATAATACGTAGAATAGTGAACCAGAACCCAAACATCCAAGTTGTAAAATAATTCGATTGGTTAAAAATTATTACAAGAATATTTATTGTTTGTTCTAAAAGTGTCTCAACGTTGTATTATATTATACCAAAAACTATCATCAAAATTACATAATGAGCTTCCAAAGTCATTAATATACACTGTAAAAGCTCACAAGTATAAAAGTATGAATATTCACACCATCAAATTATAAAAAAATACACAAACACCATATGGCAAATAACAACTAAACTGTTATAGAACTCATAGTAACAAATCTCACCGAGAAACTCAATTTCTTGAGAATTTATCGCCATTTTGAAGTGGAGTAACTTGGTAGTCTGGCTATGGCAGAGAAGAGGGTATAACTTTTGGAAGATGGTAATTTTGAGAAAGATGATTATGATGTTGTGAACATAAAACCAAAAAGGAATAAAATGTGCGGTTCTTCTATACAACCCGATAGGGCTCCATTATGTAGCCATATAAATGACATGACATTTATCTGATCTCTTAATTATTTTTTTCTTTTTATTCTTCCTTTCTTTTTTTTATAAATGTACGGTGGGGTGAAAGACATGTGTTATATAGGGCTACGTAATGGACTCTATCTGGTTTTATAGAAAAATTCTAAAACGATTCTTCTATGAAATCAGATAGGGATCCATTATGGAACCGTATAAATGACGTGACATTCATCTGAGTACTTAATTTTTTTTTTTTTTTTTTTTTTCCTTCCATTTTTTTATAAAATCTAAAAAAAATCTAAAACGTGGGTCTTTCATTTGTTTGGCACACCAGCATAGACGTTGAAAGTATTTATCTCAAAAGGTGTGTTGGCCCTTCTATGAACCAATCAGATGGTGACAGCTGAAGCGACGCATTTGAAAGGTGATGTCGGTTCATCACAAAAAAATGCATCGAAACCCTACTCCATCGGAGAAATGTTCTTTTAAGTGTAATTATTAAATCAGGAGACTAGTTAGGAAATCTAAATGGATTTTATTGTTATATAAGCATCTCTCTCTCTTCCACATCAATATTCCACTAACAAAGTTCATTTATGTACGCTTTTGCATTAATTCATTTATCTGAGCATTCAAATTTATTAAATACGTCGATCTCATATTCTACTCATTCAATATTATTTAATAAATAAGTAATAGCATGTATTGAATAAATGGTGTGGGACACCCTTAGTTCCTATTTGAATGAATGATCCGAATTGGTTTGAATCAGAACTTGTGTATTTAAAAAGTACAGATGATATCGGTATGGGTGGTTTTAGAACTCATACCAAAAAGGTCGATCTTCTTTTCCGAGAGACCTCACATTGAGATTCTAAAGTTAAACACACTCGGTTTGGAGTAGATGGGATGGGAGTGTTCGCATATATTTTAAACATCGAAAGTGTAAAACGTTTGATAGTAATAGGAGCGAGTAAGGTTATATTCATAGAGACTAATAAATTACTTTATTAAGTACCACAATGATAATAGTATTAATTTTATTTAGAAAATAAAATAGATGATAAACTGATTAAACTAAATTAACTAAACAAAGAATTAAAATAACATAACTGGAAAATAAATGGAGAGGTACAATGGATAAAACGATTCCAAGACATTGGGTCAATTAACAACCTCTCATTTAAAAAATTATTGATGTTTATTGTTCACTACCTTATAAATTGATCACAAAACTTCATCTAGTTCTGCTCTCGTTGCTCCTAGAATTGTATATTGAAAAGCATAATCGGCCTCTCAGCATCACAATACATGCAATTCAACTCCAAATATAATAAAAAAATCAATACCTTCGTAAACCCTTGCACCCTCTCAGTATACGTAATGATTTATGTCAAGTATTCATAAGTTTAAAATGGTCTATACACATTCACTCCAAGCCGATTGCAAAATATGTAAAAACATTAGCTACTTGCTAAAACATGCCTTCAATACAAGACACTCAGGTAAGGTAGGATCATAAAATCAAATAAACACAAAGCATTAATTAAAAAGAATTAAGAAATGATTATTATTAACCTACCCCATACTCGGTATCAAAGTGTCTATCCAGACATTATTAAAACAAAACACATAGATTTATTTGAAAATGGTCAAACTAAACTAAAGTACAGAAAGATAAGATAAAATAGCTGGAAATCAAATGATTTGTTTTGGCCTCTGTCGTCTCTTCTCGTTGATGGATGGATGATGTTGTTCGTCTCCTTCGCCTAACTACTCGGGCTCGCTCTCTCAAGTTATTACTCTCGAATATGTTCCACAAACAAACCCCGCACATAATGTGTTATAACGTGATATATATTTGTACATGTGTGGACGAGGGGCAATTATGAACGATTTTTAATACATATATATTGTGAGCATTATGAACGATTTGTTCCACAAACCCCTCGTCCTTTGTATAAATAGCTCATAATGCTCAAGGCAATTCGAGATGGTTTTGTTCAATTCTTGATAACAAACTTTTTAAACATATCACGTAACGTCGGATATCGAGACATTGAGCAAAAAAAGTGAAATATGCAATCTACTCGATCAAGAGCCCTTAAATATTATCGAGGCATGAAAAATAAAGATGTAAAATCGAATATCGCAACACAATTCATTAATAGCTTAGTTGAAACTCTTCTTGAAAAACGATAATGCTCAGCAGAGTGATGTAGATTAATTTGCTTGGAGGCTTGCCTTTTATTTTATCTTCATTCCTATCTTTGTGCGTGTTTTCAGGCTAATTAAATAACCTTCTAATTGAATACGTTAGTGGTTTCAATTCGAGTATATTTCTTAATACCTTAGTTGGATTAGAAGTCCTTTGTATAAATAGCTCTGTGATATTTCGCAACTTTGCACACATTGCCAGTTAGTCTAAAACAATGTATGTAGGCTAAAAAGAATAATCCAAGATATATGGAAAAAAAAAAAAAATCGAGGAATTATAACGACCCGCAGTGTCAATGTCCATTCTCATAAATCGTATCACCGCTTGCGAAAACTATATGATCACCGTCTCTGATCACCTCTATACCATCGATTTCAGCTCCATCTACGCTCGTTACTTTTGCCGATGAAAAACCATATCTCTTGACACCGATTTCAAGTAGCTTTTCGAAGCTATCAGGAAGCAATACAAGCTTCCCTGCACTATCTCCCTTCTCCGAGCAGCTTATTTTTACTCTGGCAGCATAAGTTCCAACTGGCACTTCATTCGTCACTTTATCGACCGGAGAAAGAAAATTATTCTCTCCAGTTCGTGCTGCTGAAATGACCCCGAATAGAGAATTAGAAAAAATATCATTATCATTATTTATCCTACGCCTAGAACGAGATGATCTACCCCACGATCCACCGGTAGCTGAATACGAGACATCCTTGTTGAAAGGCGTCATAGTTGGCTCACTTTTATATCTCCCCAAGAACCGAACTGCACGACGTTCCTCAGGGATAGTGACATTCGAGTCAATATTGGCCGCTTTATACGACTCAAAAAGTTCTTTGATATTCCTGTGACCTTGATCTTCGGCTAGATTCCTCGGCGTTGAATCATTAACATCGGGTGTGTCGATATTAGCACCATTGTCTAGAAGAAACTTGACTATATCCAAGTTGCCTTCACAAACAGCAACGTGAAGAGCCGTCGTGCCTCCGTTGATTTTTGGTTGAGTCACGTCCCCGCCATGAGCGACGAGCTCCTTGAGCATATCCAAATCATTCTTTTCAGCAGCTGCGCACGAAAATAGACCAACGTCACAGTCGTCTAATTTAGCTCCGTTATCGGACAACAGCTTGATAATTGGTTTGTGCCCGCCATAGATGGCCTCCCAGAGCGGTACACTTCCTTCCATGTCTGCACAAGAAAACTACGTGCATTAGTCAAACCACGACTAGCTTGAGAAGAAAAAAGGTAGAAAAAAATAAAAAGATACTCGAACCATAACTATAGAGAGAGGACGATTGTCATAACAAGAAATGAAATGGATAGTTTTTTTAGCAAGAAGACTTTGAGACTGAATTTTACTAAAAGAAAATATATTGCACATCTAGCTGTAGACTTACATGACCTTAAAAAAGTCTTAAATTTTCCGTTTTGAAGTTTTAACTTAAAATTTGAACTTTCATAATTTTTTGCAACCAGAACTTTGCCATTTATACATTTTGCGACCTAAACTATTTTTTTTAACATCTATCGACCTAAACTCTGTATGTTTTTCACTATGCAACTCCGAACAGCCGGAAGTGGAACATTTCAAGAACATTAACCCATATTGCAAAGTGAAAAAACTCACAAGATTTAGGTTGGAAGAAGTAAAAAAATAATAATAATTTAGGTAGCAAAGCATAAACTGGGAAAAAGTTCGGGTTACGAAGATTTTTTTCCTCTTTTTTGAAACTTTTGTTTTGGCATGTAACATTAACACTCCATTCACCTGTTCCTGTATAGTTTGATAGAAAGGAAAACAATCTTGAATATAGTTCAAACAAAGCATTCGGAGCGTGTTTTTGCTATTTAACGACAAGTTACCTCTAGTATTGGGATCTGCCCCTTTATCCAGCAAAAGAAGCACGCAATTCTCGTTTCCTTTCGATGCAGCGATATGCTTTGTAAACAGACCATGAGAAAAGAAAATTCAGAAAGTGTTCTAAAATGTCAGCCTGTTTTAGTAAACGAGGTTCATATACACATATATATACTCACAAGAGCCGTCCTCCCATTATTATCCGACTCGTTAGGATCTAAACCTCTCTTTAACAAATGATGCAACAGCAAATCGTCTCCTCTGAGTGCTGCGAAACATAGAGTGAGCGGTAGATCCTTTCGTCCCTGCGCGATCATTTTCTCCGTCTCTGACAAAACTCCATTCATTATCGGGTTCTTTAATTCCTTCAAATGCTGACAATAGGAAAACCAATGTATAAATCGCTTGAACGTGTAATGTTACTTTACTAACATTTCTTTACTATGTATACCTGTAGAAAATTATTCATTATTATTGTCCCATCTCCGACATTGGCCTGGACAATGTTTAGAAACGTGGTGCGATTCAGTCGTAATAGCTGGGTTAATCTTTTGGTTCGCACTGTGAACAGTTGAGGCCTATAACAAAGCACACCAATCTCACCAAAAATCTCACCGACTATGGCCTGTCCAACGACCTGCAATCATTTGGTTTTAATTTTAGTCTAATTTCTAGATTGTGGAAACTTCTTTTTTATTTTTTAGCACACACTTTGGATTTAGAAATCAGACTTGCCTTATCACCTCCTTTTTCCGGACTACCAGTCAAAAAATCCTGAAAAATCAATTTACGCATAATAAGCTTGGGATATGTATAGTGGGCTTAAGAATCAAGGACACATACAATAATAAGTACAATAATAACAATATAGAAAAAAAGAAGGTTCTAGAATCTGATTTTACCACCGCCCCAGTAGCAATAATATAGAAGTCCGTCGGCGCTTCATTATGCAAAATCACATCTTCTTTGGGAGGATAATATTCAGCCCTCATTTCAGATACCTTTCGTACAAGGAAATAAGATGTCAATAAAAAAAATTATAAAGTGGGAAGGGAAACCAAAAAATGGAAAAGGAGAAATCAAACGGTTACAGATCGATTACCAGCTGAAAGAGTAAGTCCTCGGATACGTCGCGGAACAAGTACACTTTTCTTACGAGATCTAAGAAAAGGTTATTGGAAATGGTTGCGCGAATGGCCTTAGGAAGCAAATCGAGAGTCTCTTGCTGCTGCAGCCCCTCTGAGTCGGTCCGAAACTTCAAGCCCAAATGAGAAAGCATCTGTTCTTGAAGGCCTAAAGGCAATTTATTCCTCTGTGCAAAACTCGAGGCAGCTCGAATCTTATCTCTCTGTTGTTAAATACCAGAGACACCAAATCAATCAACTGGATTTGACAACTATATATATAATAATCACTGAGTCCAAGGAAATAGAGTTACTTACAAATTGCCTAGTCTTACTAGTCCCTTGGACGACCAAATTTGTCATGTTTCCTATTAAATAGGCCGTGAGCCCAAGGTTAAAGAGCATATAGAAAATGGTGAACAACATCTCCCTCGTAGTTTGGGAGTGAAAATCTCCATATCCGACTGTAGTGAGAGTAGTGATGGACCAGTAGATTGAAGTTACATAACGAATCCACAGGCTCCGCTGAAGAAAATCGGGCATATTTGATCCGATCCATGTTCTTCCCGGATCGTAATAATGAGCGGCAAGTAGATAATAAAAGCAACCGGCACAATGCATAGAAAACAGGGTAACCTACATGCAGAAATAAGAGAGTTTAGTAAATATTCGCTTTTCACTTGCTTTGTATTATTTTAAAGAGTCTCGGATACACTTACAAATATAAGCTTCGCACATCTAACCCAAAAGTAGTTGAAGTTTCTATCCTTTTCCAATCTGTTGTTAAGAAAGAATAGGGTGATCATTAAGGAAGTTAAAAAAAAATCAAGAAAGCATTTTATTAATTTTACCTGGAAAATAGGGCGCTAACTCGTCTGAGACGCCAAAGACGAAGCATGTTGAATAAGCCATACATTCGAAAAGGAGAGATCGTTCGAGCAAGTTCAGAAGGGATTGTAGATATGACATCAAATGCCAACCAAGACGTTGTATACTTCCAAGCAATACGCTTTTGGTCGTCAACGAGAACATA
The DNA here is from genome assembly GCA_014905375.1 of Phtheirospermum japonicum. Taxonomy (NCBI): domain Eukaryota; kingdom Viridiplantae; phylum Streptophyta; class Magnoliopsida; order Lamiales; family Orobanchaceae; genus Phtheirospermum; species Phtheirospermum japonicum. The sequence continues at coordinate 2,939,342 of BMAC01000016.1, read as the reverse complement.
TGTGTTTTTATCAAGATAAGCTACAAAGAATGTGAGGACAATATCAATGGCAAAAAACCCGTTGACAACATTGTCGGTGATTGAGAGGGGTCCCGCTGGTTTATCAAGAAACCCGAACTCAAACGGAGAAACCCAAGCTGTGTAGATGACCAGAACGACCAAAAACGTCTCCCATGCTCTGTCATATCAAATTCATGTACATGAAACTTTGAATCATTTCAATTTGATATGTCTAAAACACTAAGTAAATAAGTTTCAGTCACGGTTATACAGTTAAAATGACAACATTGCAATAATCTAAACAAATACATGAACTTCCACAACTTGTGAATAAAGATGAAAAGCTCATAGAAGATGGACAACTTTGACTATATAAGCAAAGATAAGTCAAAACTCTGGAGAAAGTTAATTTCATAATATTATAATAATAAATAAGGAAAAGTCTCTCTTGGAAAGGAAAGAAACAAAAAGCATGAGTTTGAAATGGAAATTATAAAGTATGAAAAAGATAATCAACATGCTGCCACATCAATGGCAAACAATGGGCCCACCATTCACCAACCAATCCAAAAAGAGTATAATGTCTAATTAATTGCCTTGAGCAAGATTTAGGAAATAGGTAAGCAGCAAAATGTGCAAGTTTGAAAGTCAATATCAACATAGACATGCTCTCTTTTCGAGAAAAATACAGCCAAATAATAATCAAAGATTGCAATGTGCAAGACAAACAGGGGTCAAAAAAGGTCCACAACAAATAATAACTATATCAAAAAAAAAAAAAAAAAAAAACAGAGTGCCAGGAGAAAAAAATATAAAAAAAGAACAATAAGTCAATAACAATAAACAAAAATACTCTAAACCCAGGAAAAGCAATCAAAAATCAAACACATAGCGCAAACACAAATATGCGAAAAAAGTGAACCTATAACGGCGATCATAAGGCGAGACAATGAAAGGACGAAGCTTGATTGAGTGACTGCTTCGGGCCGCCAAGATGGGTAAAATCCCAGTTGAAAAGCTGTAATGGCTGCTGCTGCTGACTTGTCTCGACAGCTGTTCTTCAATCGCCGGTGCTTGCGCCAACTGTGCACCACCACCACACATCGAACCAAACAGATTCAGAAACCCTTTTCCTCCTCCTCCTCTTCTTCTTCCTCTTCTATACCCATGAATATCATCATCAGTCTCCATTCTATTAGTATCTCAATGAATCAATCAATGTCTTTGCTATCTACGACGCTCGATTATATAGCAGTCGTTATGACGAAACATTATATATGGGATGTGGGTTTTTAAAGGCAATTGTCTTGTTTTATGCCGAGAATTTAGTTGGGGTTTTTCCCACAGCTTTTCACCTTTACCAAACCATTGTCAGTGTCACAAACGGCTTATTTGACTTGGACTAGGGCTCTTTTTTCTTTTTCCTTTTTCTTTTTTTTTTGGCCTACCTAATGTTACGTGGTATCTAATTACAATTCATAATTGTACTATAATAAATAAGTTAAATAATTATTAGTAAGGGAAATCTTTCTTTTCTAACCATAACCCTATTACATATTTTATTTGAAGATTGTATGATATTATATATATAATAAAACTACTTTAACACCCGTGTATTACACGGGATTTATAAAAAAACTAAATATAAAAAATATTTGTGAAAATTATAAAATTTTAAATTTAAAATAATAAATTGAAAGGATGTGTATCTCAACTCGTGCCCTGTTCAATTTATTAATTATTATAATTATTGATTAATATTATATTTTAATATTTAGATTAAATTCATTAATAATTATATTTGCATACTTATAAAAATTCAAAAGATGTCACATTTTCAAACCGTCTCTCTAATATATATTAATTAATTATTATTAAATAATTTTATATTTTATATTTAAACTAATTTTGTTAGTAAATATGGTTAATATTTTGAAAAATTCAAAATGTATCATACTCTCAATCGTCCTCGCATTGTGTCATTGTCTAATAAATATTAATTAATTATTATATAATTTTATTTTCTTATATTTAGATTGAGTTCATTACTAATATTTTGTTACATACTCCAATTATTGCAAATATATCATGATTTACCTATACAAAGTATTTAGAATTTTAAAATTTAATTATTTCAACTTTTATTATAAATACAATTTATTAATTATTTTCATATATAATTTTTTTTGTAATTAAGATTATTTCATATGTAATTTGTCTTTTAATTAATATAATTAATCTAGATTTTTTCTACTAATTATATATGACTTATTTATATTTTTATATTAGGAGTATAAAAGAAAATTATTGAATTAGATTTCAACTTTTATTATAAATACAATTTATTAATTATTTTCATATATATATTTTTTTTGTAATTAAAATTATTTCATATGTAATTTGTCTTTTAATTAATATAATTAATCTAGATTTTTCTACTAATTATATATGACTTATTTATATTTTTATATTAGGAGTATAAAAGAAAATTATTGAATTAGATAAAATGTAATAAAAGAAAACTATTAAGTTAGGCTAAATATAATAAAAGAAAATATTAAATTAGGCAAGATATAGTAAAAGAAAAATATTAAATTAGGTATATATTAGACTCGGATGACACATAATCAAACGAAGCACCAAGATTTTTTATTATACAAGCGAAACAGACAAAGAATACACATAAATTAGGAGGATTTTGAATTAATATATACTTGTTTAACAACCGTGTATTATACGGAACTTATCAAAAGATAAATATAAATAATATTTGTGATAATTACTGAATTTTAAATCTAAAATAAAAAATTAAAATAATTATTCCAACCCGTAGTACATGTCTAATCTATTTATTAATTATTATAAATATTAAATATTTTTGTATTTGATGTTTAAATTAAATTCATTAAATCTTAGTTATATGCTTGCAAAAATTCAAAAGGCGTCACATTTTAAACCCATGTCTAATATRTAATTTTATTATTAATAATTATTATTAAATTATTTTATATATTAATGTTTAGGATAAATTCATTATTAATTATTAGTTACATACATTGAGATATTCAAAAGATATCATACTCTCAACCCGTGCCGCATTGTACTGTGTCTAATCAATGTTTATTACCCGTGCCGCATTGTACTATGTCTAATCAATGTTTATTAATTACTAGTATATAATTTAATATTTTTATATTTATATTGAATAAATTACTAAAATTTAGTTAAATACTTAGATTATTATAAATAACTCATATTTTACCTATATAGAATATTTGAAACTCCAAAAATAAAATTATTTTAAATTATATTATCAATAAAACTTATTTAATTATTTTCATAATAAAAAATTTTTAAATAAAATTATTTCATATGTTGTTTTTATTTTAATTAAAATAATTAATTTAGATCTTATCTACTTATTATATATGATTTATTTCTATTTTTATATTAGTAGAATCAAATGAAAGTATTGAATAAGGAAATATAATAAAAAAAAAATTAGGAAAGATACAATAAAAAGAAAATAGGTAAATATTAGGCTCGGATGACACATAAGCAAACGAAGCACCAGAATTTTTTATTTATCAAACGAAGCATACGAAGCAGACACATAAGTTAGGAGGATTTTGCATTAATATATAGGGCTGATATTATAATATATTCTAAACTGAAAATATAAAATGGTAAGTAAAATTGAATATTTCTTTTCCAGCGTCAATTATAAATATTGATTATTTTATTGAAATCTTATTTATAAATCAAAAGGCTTAAAAATATTATAAGATAATAAAATAAATATAAAACTAAGAAGTCAGTCAAATAAAAAATATATTTTAATTTTAAATAATATTCAATATATTTTAAAATTAAAAAGTACCCTAAAACATAGAAAGTTTTATAAATTATTATAAATATTTTGAAATTAAGTAAAAATATAATAGATCATAATAAAATTGGTAGGATATTATGTAAATGTATCTTTAACTTTTAAATTCATAAAATTTTATAAAAATATTCTATGAAAATCATGAAATTGAGTATATTATAATTTTATGGAATTGATAGAGTTCAAAAAGGAGAATACAATTGAATGGATATTAAAATTCATACAATGCTCGTTACTAATTACTTAATCAATAAATTTAAAAAGAAATTCTATTAAAACTATTACATTAGATGATTATTATTTATTTTTGTCATTCCCTCATACAAATTTGATTATAATTTTTTATATCAACTAAGTGTATAAATATAATTATATTTGCGTTAACGCGTAAATTACTTGGGATAATTTATTATTATTATTATTATTATCAAATATATTAGATTGTTATTTAGAATTTTTATATTTATGTAACTGTTTTTAATTTTACACACACACACGCACACACAAACATATATATAATTACTTTTAAATTACTATATATTGGGTTTACGGTCAACGTTGTTAGTAATGAAAAATAAACTTCTAATATTTATGTATTTAATAAAATATTATTAATAATACTATTATTAACACTATATATATTATAAGGTTATTATAATAATTATAATAAAATAATATTAAATTCAAAGTTATTTCAAAAATACATTGACAAAGTTATTGTCTAAATAGTACTTCACCGTTCATCCATTTTTAATTTTTTTTGGTAATCATATTTTTCGTTTCCTCGAAATCTATGACAAGAGCAATTTGTCATAAATTGATTAACAAAAATATATTAATAGAATATTGATTTATCAAAATCTTAATATGTTACAAAATTATTACTCAGGACAATTCATGTAGTTTTTTAAAACAAATGTAAAAAACAATTAATTAAAACCAAAAACTATTTGAATAAATAAATGAATACAACTATGAATATATTACTCATTGAAGCACTTATAAGATATTTATGGCCAATTCGATTTTCGCCCACCTAAGGTGATAAAGCTGCTTAGCCTAATTTGATATTTGGCCGATGCCTTTTTTCCTATTTATTTGAACAAAAACATCTTGACATAGATCGTTAATAATGAGAAATGAATTATGGATATATTATATATTCTCAATAAAGTCTAAATTAAACATAATAATATATCTAACACTAGATATTAAAATAAAATAATATTTTATAATAGTTACTTATATAAGTATATTAGTAAGAGTTAAATATCGATTTCAAAGTAAAATAAATATTAAATGATATTATATATTATTTATTTAATTAAGTTGCAAACATATGAATACAAGTTCATAAGTTCGGATTATGTATTAAATTCATTGTTTGAGTATTTTTAGATATCTAATGATTACGTACTATACTTCATCTTTAGACAAAATCAATAACTTGACTAATGGTGTCAATCTTCCCTATATATTAATGCAAAATCTTCCTATCCTATGTGTCTATTTTCAATGCTTTGTTAGTTCTGAAAAAAATTCTGGTGTTTTGGTGTTACTGAACCAATATCTACACAATTTAATATTTTTTTAATATATTTTTACCTAATTTAATATTTTTATATCATTATATTTTTTTAATTTAATATTTTTTTTTACTATATGTTACTTAATTCAATTTTCTCTATCGTATTTTGCCTAATTCAATATCTTACTTTTATTATACTAATATAAACAAAAATAAATAAGTCATACTTAATTAGAAAAAATCTATATAAGTTGAATTAAATTTTATTTATAATAAAAGTTGAAATATATTTATTTTTAAAATTTAAATATTTTATTTAAAAAAATACAAGTTATATAAAATTATTATAAAATGGAAATAAATATAAAATATATAAACTTAAATTTGGATATCTAATCCTATATAATGCATTGAGAATAACATTAAAAATTTATATGAAAAAATATTTTTACGCTAAAACAAAAGGAGAGAGAGAGAGAGAGAAACAACAACAAAAATTTATAACAACAAATTATTACACCTAGAAAAATAAATATTAAATATATATACTAAATCTGCTTATCTAATTCCAATAAAATGCATCGATAAACACATTATATATCTATATGAACAAATTAATGTCTTACGCAGAAAAAAAAAGGAAAAAGGAAACAAAAAATAATGATAAAAAATAATGTCTTACGTAGAAAAAAAAAAGAAAATAAAGAATAATAATAAAATAATATTACATATACAACAAGTTAGATATATGACATTTTAATAGAAATATGAGTGTCTTATACATTTTAATTTTTTAATCACATATTTATATGCGACACACGGGTATTGTGTATTTTATATTTTACAAACTCAAATTTCTACGGGTTTTCTTCCAAGTATATGGTATTTTATTATGTCTTACAACTAATTTTGTGACCCCGGGCAGAAATAATTAAAAATTATTTATTGTGAAAAATAGGTAATTAGAATAAATAATACTCTTATTTATGTGTAAGAATTATGTATTGTGAAGAATAATCTTTGTGTAAATAGAAAAATAATATTGCAATTTGTGTGTAGCATTTTCAGTATTATTCTTTTAGTTTTTTTGATGAGTGTTACTTTTTTTAAATCTCGCATAATATGCGAGTGTTAAACTAGTTAAATTATGAGACTATACTATGGATGGAGCAATTCAATTTGGAAAAGTAATAATTATATATATTTTTAACTAAATGTAATACACCATTAATATACAACTTAATTATATCTGGAAAACAAATTATGTAAAAAACTGCGATGGAAAATAGAATATAATATGAATTAAATTATATTACCCAAATAAATTCCCTATAATATTTTTCACCATTAATATACAGCTTAATACATCATTAATACACAACTCAAATAAACCATCCTATGATTACGCAATTTGGAAAATAAAATTGAGATGGAATCAAAAATTTTGAAATAGTTTTTCAGATCTTAAAACTGAAGAAGTTTGAACAAAATTAGAATAGATAAGAAATTCGATGGAATTTTCAAATCTTAAAATTGAAAGAATGGAAAACGATAATGATGCAAAACAAATATAACAAATCAACATAAAACAACCATTATTCAGATCTTGAATACAACAATAATTTCTTGAAAACAAATAAAAGTTTAATTCAGATTTGAAATAAATTGAAGATTTTTTTAAGTAAAGTTTAGATCGAAGATTTGTTTAAAACCAAAAATATCAACCAACATCGATTTAACATTGGTTTTGATCGAAGATTTATTTATTAGGTTCTGAATCAATCTTAATATATGCATCTCAACAAAAGAGTAAAAACATATTTTGTATCAGAAAAAAGAATATCACGAAAAAATTGAAAAAAAAAAATAAGAAACACACCGTTGAATGATTAATAATAATTACTTTTAAAAATGTTGGTAGTAATATTTTGGCTTTCGAAATTGAAATTAGGAGATGAAAATGAAAGCTGAAGAAGAATGGAAAAAAAAAAGTGTTTGGAGGAGAGTTGCTTAAAAGAGGAGAGACTAAACTTAGATAAAAAAAGAAAATAATATAATGGTTAAAAAAAAGTGCTATATTTACCAAAATAAAGTTTTTTTCAGAGAAATGCACATCAAATTTGCAATACACTAATTTGAAAAATTGTGGTGTTGACAAATAAGCTAACATAATTAATAATATGAGTTGATTCTGACACTTATATAATGGTTTAAATGATTAATAAAGAAAAGTAATTTAATCAAATTGATTATTAAAAATAGTCAAATAATACCAAAAAAAACACTAAATTTGACATCAAATATTTCAATTATGAAATTGGTTTGTGTTTCAATTCTTTAATTATTACTCACATATATTTTATTTATTGAGAAATTTAATTATATTCAAGTGTGTGTATAAATATTACGAATTGTTTTAAAAATTTCAATTAATTTCAAATTGGGGTGGAATATTTACCTCCTGATCAATAAGTTTTTTTTTGTTTTTTTTTTTATCATGCCTAAACCATCTAAAGCATTTTCCTTTTGACAAATTATCTTCTATACTACACCACGAAATTGATATGGTGCCTCCTATTTTGATTTCTGGCTAAAAAAGTGACTAGAAACATCACACATGCTTGGTACATGCAAATCTGGGGCACATTATTCATCATTTCCTTTTGAAATTATTTTCTTAATTTAATAACAAAAAAAAGCATCTGCCAAAATTAGCCCCCCCAAAAAAGACAACAATTTAATGTAGAAAAAAAGGAAAAATCATAAGATATTCAACTAATTTAAAAGATTTTTTTTTTCTTTTTTTACAATAAACATATCACACACTTACAAAAATCCGATAAGGAAAATCAAAACAAAACACAATAATTAATATTCTTCAAGAAAATCCTATTCCAATATACAACTACCATTCTCCAGAATTTTCGGTAATCTAAATGTACAAAAAGAATCTGAAATCCAAAACCAATTACCAACTTCTAAATAAATAAAACACTTGGAATCAACCGAAGACGTTCTTCAAAATTTCATTTCTTTCATTTGCTATCAAATGGAAAAAATAATAAAGAGACATTCAACATGTAAAAACATTTTTTTATAAGAAAATCCAATTAGATTCGATCCAAAAATAAAGAATATTTATTCACTTCCAATCCCCATATCTAATCTTACGTATCTACACGAAAAATACATTTTTGTAAACAAATCCAGAATCCAAAACCAAATCAAAACCAAAACAAATTTGATTGCACACAAAGTCTGGATCAAAAAAGAAGACAAAATCTGAGATTTTCAAAAGGACATGAAGCTTCTCGATGCCAAGTCGTAGTGAAATCCGCCAGTATCTGTGATTTTCTTTTTTTGTGTCGATTAGAACATATACATAGCAAGTTTGACGGACAAAGTTTAAGTTAGTTCAAGGCAAAAAATTAAGTTGTTGATAGTTAACAAGTGACTTAATAGGTGGTCAGCTCAAAGGCTAGCTATGTAAATAAAAATATTTGCTAAATTTAGATGATAAGTTAATTAAAAATAAAAGTACATAAAATTACATGTTTAAAATAATAATGTTAAAAAAAAAAAAAAAATCGCCTACCTAGTCGTTGCCGTCGATTTTTGGTTTTGTGTGGTTTACGTAGTTTTGTAAATCTATAATTTTGGAAAATGATGTTAAATTTCGTGATAACTATCACCAGAGCTAACATCAATCAGTTTGCAAATTATGAACTGCAAGGCACAACAGATGTTATGATTAATGTTTTAACACCAATAATAACATCACACAGAGTACGTATAAAAACAGCAGCGGAATAAAAAGATTAAATGAACTCAATTTAACTTTAGTCCGTAAGCAAACGTGCTTACGAACTTGGGTGTACAAACCCGAAAACTATATTACTTATTTGTTGTTCAAGATCAATTACGAAATAGCAAAGTAATATATGAAAAACAATTGCATCAACTCTTGATACAAAAATACTTGTCACTACGCTTGAGATGATCTTCTCCGTTGGTCACGCAACTTTGAAGATCTCCTTATGCTAAATCGTAGCTCCAAGTTGATCTCTTACTCGTGTTCTGCTTCTTGAAAAACGTCTTGCCTCTTTCAAAAGCCGTCTGATTTGTGTCGTTATCTTCTCCTTAAATAATCAAGACTCCTAGTCTTGATAAACAAGTTAGACAAAACCTAAGGAAACTAAATAAAGTCTTAAACTCTACTTAGGAAATAAATCTAGAGTTTTGATTTAATTTAAGTCCAAAAGCAAACAACTAAAAAATATATATATTCTAAAAATAAAATTCTCAACAATCTCCCCCTTTTGCCTTTTTGGACAAAATACTAAACGACACACAAAAAAAAAATTACATCTAAACTCCCCCTAAGTTGAACAACTCCTTCTAAATAAACATTGTTCAAACAAACATCAAAACAAATAATGTTTTTCAAAAAGGAAATAAGACAAAAGGAAATGAGACAAACACACAGGAACTCAAAGACCACGAATCCTCTTTGAATGACGAGGAGACGTCGAAATTCCTTCACCCTCAGCTTTCCTTTTCCTCAGCAGCCTCCTCATTTTCTTCAGCTTCTTGTTCCTTGAACGAATCCTTTTCCTCCTTTTCTCATTAGCTAAGCTTTCCAACACCTCGGCGGCTTCACCATCCGTACTATCAGCAGTAGCACCAACAGCAGCATCGTCAGACTCATTTTCTCCCCCTTTTTGTTCAGAAGCCAAAAGGGCCTCCAATAAAGATTCTTGCAGGGCCTGGAGCTGTGCAATCTGGGTATCCAGTAGAGTAATTTGAGCACACACAGCTTGAGCAGGAAGACAAACCATGTTGGGACTGTTAGAATAAGGTGACCAACAAGCCAACTTGTGGCTGTGGTCTGACCATTCTCTTGTAATACAATCGGTGTTTTATTCGTAATAATATCTTTTATACTTATTGGCATTCCATATCTTTTATCCCATTCTAGTTGCATAGGTATGGTCCTGATGAAGTTACTTTATTACGGTGGATTGGTCTAGCAGAACCGTGAGATAATCCAGCACGTAATGTAACTCGTCGAACTTGTTCATAGTCAAAGGGTTACGCCATAATGAGGATACAGGCCTTTCCCATTAAGACTAGTACTTAGTGTATGTGGACCGCATCTCATCGGTCACGGTGTCTGGACATCGACATACATAAGTAGGTGCTCATAAGATGAGTTCACTGAACTCCCTCACCTAGAAATCTCTAAGTGGTTCCCACTCATCGAGTAGATGATTTCTATGGTATAGCGTACAACTTTAATCCTTAAGACCCGGACCTCACCGTGACTTCAATAAGAGGACAGGCTATGTTGTGACCTGTCTCTGTGTCTCTTTGGAGGCCAATC
>BMAC01000016.1:2898041-2922222 GCA_014905375.1 Phtheirospermum japonicum | reverse complement strand
CCTCCTCCTCCAGCCGTCCACCGTCGCTTGCCGTCGGCCGACGCCACACCGAAACGTTCGGTCCTCGTATTCTCCGTCGTTCTCAATCTCACGACGAGACTAGTGCTTCGTTGCGAGTACGTCGAGGCAATACGGTGTGTGACACCGATACGCCAGAGACGCCGCATCGCAGCCGCCGGATCGCCGACGTCCACGCCATCGCACCGCCCGTCGCTGCCGCTAGCCCCGCGCCGGAGTTCCAGCCGCTCCCGGCAGCGACCTGCTGCATCTCCGCACCGAGGACAGCGTCGCTTTCCTGCTGCAGTCGCCGGATTTCCAGCCGGAGTTGCCGCTCCCGACGGCGTCGTTTTCCTGCTGCTGTCGTCACGGCCGCTGCACCTGCTGCTGTCTCGCCGGAGCGCCGAAGCCGCCTGCTGCCGCCATTCCGAACGCCGCGCCGAAGGCCTGCTACCGTTGTTCCGTCCCGCTCCACGACAGCCCCTCCTGCCGTTGTCAAGCCGGAACGCCGCGCCTTTGCTGTGCACCTGTCCGTCGTTGCCACAGCCGCCAGCGCGCCCGCTGCCGCCGTCCCGAACCTCGCAGGTTCGCCGCCAGCGCGCCCTGCCGTCCTCGCGCCGTTTTCAGCCGCATCGAAGGCTTCCGAACGCCGCCCTCTTCGCCGCGCCGTGAGGTAAAAATGGCTGATCATGTTATACATATATATATATATATATATGATATATATGTGATATATGTGATGTATGCTGTGCATTTGATATATATATATATGCATGCTGTGTGTGTGGTTTGTGAAAATGAAATGAATGCTGAACATATATATGTTATAAATATATGTAGTGTACTATATTATATATATATATATATATAGTATCAGTATATATACATATATTAAATATATGAGTTTGTTTAATATATATATATATATATATATATATATATATATATAATTAATATATATGATATAATATATTAATATATATATAATATATATATAATATAATATATATTATATATTAATTATATATATGTTAGTATTAATCTAAATATATATATATATAAGTGTTATATATATGTTGAGATATTAATCTAAATATATATATATATATATAATTGTTATATATATGTTTAATATATTAAATAGAAACCGACCATGCTCGTTCGATTTTACGAAAATCGAATTGTTTCATTTATAAAGTAATTAAAACATTGTTTGAATTAATTGAAATTAAAATGGGCCGTCGTCAATTGAATTCGATTCAAATTCCTTTTTATATAAAAAATTTTTGTTTTCCGCTGCGCGACGGCACCATCAAATCCCAACAGGGACTGATGTTAGGAACGCCAAAACAGTCACCAGAAGCAACACCAGCCCGAATGGGCGCCTGCCAAGGGAGATCGACGACACGTGCCCCAGCCAAGTGCTGGCTACGTAAATTGAACCACTAAGCCTCTCCAGTCAGAACATCATCTTCAGCAGTCGTAAGGCCTTGATTCTCCAGGATGCTATAAATAAGAGATGGAAAACAAAGAGAGGAAGCGGTTTTGATTGTGGCAAACCTGGTTATGGCATCAAACACCTGTTGACCAAAATTGAACTTGATTCCCCGACCAAGTTTGTACAAGAACTAAGCCTGCAGTCGGGTCAAAACCGTTGCATTCTTTGTGGGCACACAGTTGAAGGTTGCCACCTTATGCAAAACGGAGTAGAGGGAGGACAACCGAGTGCTGGCAACTGCTCACGCCACTTATTCAACAATCCACCAGACAAAAACTGGATGACCTCATCCATGTTGTCAACAGTGGAGTCACTATAGTATGCCTCAGTTCCAAAAAGCTCATTAATCAAATCCTGCGTGAAATGGTAAACTTGCCCACGAATGAACACTTCTCCGTAATTTACAGAATCGAAAGCAGCAGCATAGGGTAGGAGATACGCATAAAACTCCACGACAACATCTCTAACAAAGGGCATTGCAGTAGACACCGTGGAATACACACCACGATGTTCAGAAAACTCAATCAAGTTTTGCCATTTGAAAATTTCCACGGGAACTCTCCTTTCATCAATCATCCCATGAAGACAATAGTCAAAGAAAAACTCATCGACCCTGGAGGATAAAAACCTATCAGATATTGGAGTCAAGTCTTCAATCTCTACATCGTCAGAGGCAGGGAGATCACCCATATCACCTTCTGAATCAGATGGAGGAGATGTGCCCTGGGAAGGAGTGACAGAATCAGCAGTAGAATCTGAGCTGGAGGAAGAGGTGGGAGCAGTAATGGGTGATGTTGGCTTTGGTGACATGTCACCAGAACCAACATCATCTAGTTGAGTAGCAACAGGCACAGGGGCCTTGGGCTTCTTCTTTGCAGCCTTCACGGAGGCCGAAACTTCACGAATAGGTATCTCATCAGAGGTATCAGGAGAGTACTCGAAAACAAAATCTGGTTCAGGTTCAGGCTGATCCGCATGAGCAGGGGTGAGAGGAGGATCAGCAACGGGCCTTGAGGAACTCAACACTTCACTAGTAAAAAAATCAAGGATCTCATAAGGAGGATCTGAATCCTCAGTTGCAGTAGACCCTGGCGACACTTTAATTGACGCCGGAGGGTTCTTCTTATCAGCAAGCTTGACATTCTGCTTCCGGCAAGGAGTCGCTGTCTTTGCCAACCGGGGAACAGTGGAGGTTGTAGGCGCATCAACAAGGGCAGCAGGCACATAATCTTCATCATCCGAGTCCGTCATGATGGTGACGTCCTCGGCTAAGTTCATGTGCTTAATTGGCACATCACGCATCGGGCTTGCTTGAGTTCTGGAGATAGTCGGCGGCACCACGCTTGGAGGGATATTTCGCAGCCGACGTGACCTCTTCAAGGTTGGATTACCAACACGGACAAAAACTTCGGCGATGAGCGGCAAATCAGGGGGATTATAAACATCGATCTCATTTCCTTGTTGGCCCGAAAACACTTGGACCGTAGGAACGGCGTTAATAGGCGCCGGAGCAGGAACGATGTTTTGAGAGCTCACCGGAACCGAGCCGTTAGGTGGTGTTGCAATCGGTGATGGGTTTTGTGGGAAATTTCTTCGCGGATGTCCAGGACACCGAATTTAGGGAAGTTCAAAGGTACCTGTTTGTCAGGTGAGCTTTGCACGCCGACAGAGAGCTTGGGAATTTTGCTCGGAGAAGACATCCTGTAGCAAATATCGAAGAGAACACAAAAATAACAAACAAATCGAGATAGAAGATAAAGGATTTGAGAGTTAGAGAGTCTTAATTGGAGAGGGATTGTAGAGAAGTGGGACAAACGGTAACAAATCAGGTCTCTTAAACAGAAAAAAAAATGATCGTTGTCTTAGGAGAGAGAAAGATAAAGTAAAAAAAAAACTTATTTACCGAGTATCCTATTTTAAACCGCAGGATATTATCTTTCCATATAAAACCACCCACACCTCCTTAATTTAGGACACATGATCTCCACTCAATCATCCAAGATTCTAAAACAAATCACACGTCTCCACAATTGCACAAAACCGAATTAGAGCTGGGATCTTGAACCATCACCATAATCGTAAAAATACGTACAGGGTGAAATTTCTCCTGCCACATTAACCTTGTATTACCTGTCCAGATCAATGATTATAACACCACCGAAACAACCAATTTACTAAATCCTCAATAAGATTAAGATATTTCAAAGAAAGGCGTAAGCACAAGTAACATAACACACAACAATTTGGCATCTTCACATAGTATGAATGTCTTAACAGATGCCTAAAAGAATATGACCTAAAAAGGTTAAAAACACACTTTATGGTTTCAGTGACTTGATCAGTGTTGCTTTTCATGACTGATAATATTATAACCAACATTGCCTCAGTTGAAGTCAATGGAAACAGACCCCTTAACCCAAGTTAATGACTACGTCAAAATCACTCAATGAGGTGAAAATTAAAAGATTGGATCCTTTTCAATCCAGATTTTATTCATCTTTTTAAAGATTTGAAGAGAAACAGCTTTGCTTTAGCAATTTCTACAAACACCTCTTATTTTTGGACCTGGGAGAAATCCAGTTTCTGCAGGAAAGTTCCACAATCACCTAGTTGAAGAGGTCATTCTTTTTGTCACCATTTTTATCACAACACAAGATCTTTTTGCACTTTTAACCAGACTCAATGCATTCAAATTATGTATGTAAAAGAAAATAAAAATGAATGCAAAAATATAGATGTTATGACTGATGACAATCCAGGTGTCATAACATCAAAACTAACACTGACTAGACAATGCACTTACCGAGATCTCTTCTCAAGCGAGAGAAGGTCTCCAAGTTTAATGCCTTTGTGAAGATGTCAGCTAGCTGATTGTCTGCCCTTACATGCTCAAGACTGACTATCTTCCTTTCAACCAAGTCTCGGATAAAGTGATACCTGATGTCGATGTGATTTGTTCGAGAGTGTTGAATGGGGTTTTTCGAGATATCTATGGCACTCGTATTATCATAGAGCACGGTCAGAATACTACTATGGAGACTGTAGTCTTTGATCATCTGGTTCATCCACAAAAGTTGCGTACATGCACTTCCATCTGCGATATATTCATCTTCAGCTGTAGAGAGAGATATACAACTTTGTTTCTTACTGTACCACGAAACTAGGTTACTACTCAAGAAGAAACATCCTCTAGTGGTACTCTTCCTATCTACGACATCACCTGCCCAGTCTGAATCAGTGTAACCAACAAGTTCAGTTCAAGTATCTTTGGTATACCATATCCCTAGATCACTTGTACCAGCCACATATTTAATTATTTTTTTTTACAGCTTTTAAATGTGACTCCTTGGGTTTCGATTGATACCTGGCACAAAGACATACACTGTACATTATATCAGGCCTGCTAGCAGTTAAATACAGGAGACTTCCTATCATACTCCTATTATCAACACTGATCCCAACATCATCTTTCGACAGTTTCTTGGTTTTACCCAATGGTGTTTTCTTATGCTTATCATTCTTTAACTCAAGTTTCTTAACGAGATTTTTATCATATTTGGTTTGAGAAAGAAAAATACCATCTTCAAGCTGCTTAATTTATAAACCAAGAAAATAAGAAAGATTACCTTCCATGCTCATTTCTAATGTATCTGACATCCGAGCTATAAAATCTTCACCATCTGTTCACTAGTGGATCCAAAAATAATACCATCTACATAAATTTGAACTGTAAGAATGTGCTTGTTGGATTTTAGGAGAAACAAGGTTTTATCAACTTCACCTCGTCTAAAGTTTAAAAACAGTAAATATTGAGTCAACCTCTCATACCAAGCTCTTGGAGCTTGTTTTAAACCATACAAAGAATTTTTTAATTTTAAAACAAAACTAGGTTTGTGAGGATAAACAAACCCTTTAGATTGCTCAACATACACTTCTTCACTCAAAACACCATTCAAGAAAGCACTCTTAATGTCCGTTTGATGCAGAGATATTTTCAAATGACAAGCAATAGCAACAAGGAGTCTTACCGATTCTATACGTGCAACCGGTGCAAATGTCTCATCGAAATCGATGCCCTCAATCTGAGTATATCCTTGTGCAACCAACCTTTCCTTATTTCTGACAATATTTCCTGCTTCATCAGTTTTGTTCTTGAAAATTCGCTTAGTCCCAGTGACATGTGTATTTTTAGGACGGGCAACCAAGTCCCAAACATCGTTCTTGGCAAATTGGTCCAACTCCTTCTGCATGGCTTTGATCCAGAACTCATTCTTCAGAGCATCTTCCACACGCTTTGGCTCTATATTAGCAAGGAACAATGTCTCTCGAATTTGAGAGTAGTTAGTCGATAAACAGACATATCTTACCATTTCTTTGAAGTTTATCTATCGCTTCCTTGTACTTCTCTCATCAAGATCTCCAATGATTTGACCTGTCGGATGATTCCTATGAACTCTTGACAGAATATCCCTCTGATATAAGTCAGTTTGATTCCTGATTCTGAATCTAATTCAGGAGCTTTTGGAGTTGGTGTTAAGACAGGTGTTAGGTCGTCAGTTCCGTCATGAGGTGGTGTTGGGTTTGGTGACCTATCACAAGAACTGTCACGACTTGCAGCTTCAGTTTCTGTACCTGCACTGTCGCCTAAATCATCTGAAACATATTGAGGACTTTGATCATATACTAGATCGTTATCCTCAGTAGGTTTAATTCCACTAATCAAATCATCAAACTTCACATTGACTGACTCCATCATGCAACGTGTTCTAAAGTTAAACAATCTGTAAGCATGACTGTTCTGGGAATAACCCATGAAAACACATTCGTCACTTTTTGAGTCCAATTTTGAGAGATGAATCCTATCATTTAGTACATAGCACACACACCCAAAGACATGAAAATAACTAAAGTTAGGTTTCTTGCCCAACAACAATTCGTAGGGAGTAAGATATGACCCAGGTCTGAAATACACCCTATTGATTGTGTGGAAAACAGTGTTCATTTCTTTTGCCCAAAAGCGTTTTGCAATTTCGTTTGAAATAAGCATGGTTCTAGTTATCTCCGCAAGAGATCTATTTTTCTGTTCTACTATACCATTCTGCTGGGGGATAATGGGAGATGAAAATTCATGAGTTATTCCTACCTTTGAGCAATAGTTTGAAAAAGCCACATTTTTAAATTCCTTTCCATTGTCAGACCTGATCCTACCTATGCTCACACCAAAACGCACGCACAACTTTTTAGCAAGTTTTTTGAAAACTTCAAAAGCCTCAGGTTTTTCTTTTAAAAATTCAACCCAAGCAAATCTAGGAAAATCATCAACAATTACCAGAACATACCTTTTACCTCCAAGGCTCTCCACTTCAAGTGGTCCCATGAGGTCCGTGTGCATGAGTTCAAAGCAATTTGACGTGGTGAGACTTTGTACATGTGGGTGTAGCACCCTGACTTGTTTCCCTTTTTGACATGCTTCACAAACTGGAATGATCTTCGTGTTGAGTTTCGGTAAACCATGTACAACTTCTTTCTTCATAATCCTTTCCAACATCTTGTAGTTGACGTGTCAGAGACTTTGATACCATACCTCGGCATCGCTCAATTGAGACAGCTTACATAACACATCGTCATTATTTTGATAGCAATTGTTGGAGGTTCTTTGTCCAGTGAGAATGAAAGCATTTCCTTCATCGTATGCTCCTGGAATGTGAGATTTCAGAGAGGTATAGATCATGTTACACTTGATATCCTCCTTCTTCACCTAGACCTGTTGACCTTGGTGTTAGTAACACGGAACCTATCAGGGGACTCAGCAAGCTACCTTGTCCTCTGAAACTGGTTTTTCTTGCCCGCTTTCTTCCAGCAGAAAGGACGAATATGACCAGGGTCGCCACAGTGATCACAAATATACTGCATTCTTCTCTTTTTGTGACGCTTAGTCGTCTTCAGTTCTTGGTCAGTTTGTTGCAGTTGCTGTTCAGGCTTGTAGCCAATCCCGTGCTTCGAGGACTCTGGAAATGTCATTCCCAGAATTTCATCCATGTTTTCTGTTCCCTTGTTGAGATTTGAGAGAGTATCTTGAGCCTTCTTTAAATCGGCCTTCACTCATTTTAATTCCGAGTCTTTCCTTGTGAGAGTTGATTCCAGATGAATGATTATATTCAATTGATCATCCTTCTCATGAGTTAGCTTTTCAACCTTAATCATGAGAGCTTTCACCTTTAGAACTTGATTTCCCCATTGGCAAACAGTCCGTCATACTCCATGCACAGTTTCTCGTACTTGTCAATTGTCTCAACAACCTCTGCATTCAGACACGAGGTGTTGGAATTGATGTTATCAATACGAATGTTGTCATCCCAGACAACATTAGCAAACAGCACAGGAACTAACTTCGATTAGTCAGAACCACTTTCATCTTCATCATACTCCTTTGCAATCAAGTTCTTTTTCCTCAACGTGTTAGCACATTCGCTTTTGTAATGCCCCAACCTTTACAATCGTGAGATCGAATTTCACTGAGAATTTTAGGGGGATTTAATGTCTTAGACTCGAAAGGTGAGGGATGAAAATTAGAAAGATTTTGTCCATAAGATTTTGGAGGTGGTGTCTCCGTTTTGAACTTTGGAAATGTCCCTCCAATGTTGTTTTTTCTTCTCAAATGTTTGTTAAACTTCTGAGTGACCAGAGACACTTCTTCCTCTCCAAGAGTGGTATTTTTGATTTTATCTAACAATTCTCTCCAATCAACAACCTCACTGTCATCATCCGAGTTAACATCGGACGTAAGGGCAACATTCTTCTCTTTCGAATTGGAACCAAGATGTTCCATCTCGAACGTTTTGAGCGATCCAACCAAGTCACCGAAGTCTAGATTATCAGTATCCTTTGATTCTTCAATGCAACCACCTTCACACTAAACTTCTTTGAAATAGATCTGAGTAATTTTCTAACAAGACGCGAATTGGACATGGCCTCGCCAAGTTCTCCGCAATGATTTGCGATCTCCGAAAGTCTCATGGCATAGTCCATGATGAACTATTCTTCATCCATCCTCATCGACTCGAAAGTAACAGTCAGCATTCTTAATCTTGACCTCTTCACACCCTGAGTTCCTTCACACAACCTTTGCAATGCATCCCACGCATCCTTTGCTGACTCGCACTTTTTGATCACTTTGTAGTAGTTTGAGTCAACATATCCACAAAGGGTGTTGATGCACTTAGAGTTCCAGTTTGAACTTGCTATTTCATCCGCGGTCCATTCTACTCTTTCTTGATGATGGTGTCTCCATCAACATCGGTAACTCGTGGTTTCTCCCATCCAACCAGAATGGTTCTGCACACTTGTTCTTCGATATTCTTGATATGCCACCGCATCTACTGCTTTCAGAGAGAGTAAATCTCTCCGTTGAGGATAGGAGGTTGCGGATTCCCTTGGCATCCACAATGTCAATGAATATACAAAACAAGGATCGAAATACTTAATGTCAAGTACCCTACTCTGGTACCAATTGTAGTTTTATAGATCTATGATTTTGAAAAATGATGTTAAGTTCCGTGATAACTATCACCAGAGCTAACATCAATAAGTTTGGAAATTATGAACTGCAAGACACAACATATGTTATGATTGATGTTTTAACACCAATAATAACATCAAACAGAGTACGTATAAAAATAGCAGCGGGACGTGCTTACGAACTTGGGTGTACAAACCCGAAAACTATATTACTTATTTGTTGCTGAAGATCAATTACAAAATAGCAAAGTAATATATGAAAAACAATTGCATCAACTCTTGATACATAAATACTTGTCACTACGCTTGAGGTGATCTTCTCCTTTGGTCACGCATCTTTGAAGATATTCTTATGCTGAATCGTAGCTCCAAGTCGATCTCTTGCTCGTGTTCTGCTTCTTGAAAAATGTCTTGCCTCTTTCAAAAGCCATCTGATTTGCGTCGTTATCTTCTCCTTAAATAATCAAGACTCCTAGTCTTGATAAATAAGTTAGACAAAACCTAAGGAAACTAAATAAAGTCCTAAACTCCACTTAGGAAACAAATCTAGAGTCCTAATTTAATTTAAGTCCAAGAAAGGCAAACAACTAAAAAAGGAAAAATTTCTAAGAATAAAATTCTCAACAGTTTACTTGGTCCGGTGTGATTTATTTGGTCTTATGTGATTTATTTGGTCTTTTGTGTGAAGGACATGTTTGATTTACATGTTCTTAATTCCCTTTTTCTAAGTATGTTTGATTTACATACTCTTTTCTGTAATGCGCATGTTTGATTTACATGCTCTTTGCAGACTCTGTGCTGTTTATTCTGTTTAATTGATCCCGAGACCTATGTGCAAAATAGGTCTACTTAACATGCTGCTAATAGATAACCCAGTTGAACTACTTTGTTGTATTAACTTGGGGGGACTAAGTAGTTTCTTAGTTACCCTTGGTTTACTTTCATTATGTTGATGCGACCTGGTTGGAATTATTCTTCTCTCATTATCTGAACATGGGGGACTAAGTAGTTTTCTTAATCATCTATGATCAAGCTTTATTCGTGTGATCTGATTGTTTTGCTCGCATTATTAAACTTAGGGGACTGAATGATTTTCTTGGTCATATATGGTTTTATATAGTTTTGGTTTACTATGGTTACTTACCTATTTCTCCTTCGCCAACCCCTCGATTTTCCCTTCAGCTCGGCCTTTGGCAACTCTATGCTGATGAGCTATGTGACCTACTTCTTTCAGTTGTCTCTACTTCCCCTGCACCATGTCTTCTAATTTCATCAAGTGACCTCCCAGTCTAGTGTTTTCATCACTCGGAGTTTATAGCTAACTGTTTGCAACATCCGACTCTTCTTCACGAGTCGCCAATAGACGATGAGCTTCATCCAAGGAAGACTGTTGAGTTTACTTTTCTGCCTGAGTCGTCAGCTCGTCATATGCACAATTATGCAAGTGGAAGACTTAACACACGCACACACAATATTGCGAGGGCGCATCCTCAACCTCATATACTATGCATCTGAGTCTCGCACTCTCACTATTGTTCTTGTGAAGGCTGCTCGCTTATTTATACAAGCAGGGACATAACCGCTTTCGAATCACACACTAGAGAAAACTGCCCCATTCCACTGTTACCCATAATCAATCGGAACCTGCATGCTTGTTGTGTAGATTGATGCCAAACAACTCAAGTCAGCTCGCTTGACATGAATCTCGTGCGTCTTGAGCTTGACAACTACCTTCCTTCGTAAACCCGCCTTTCCTATCAATATATGCCGAAAGGACTAGCATAACTGCCCATCGCTACTTAGCCAAAAAACTGGAATGTGCACAGGTGCCCAGCCCCTTGAGCACCTCACCGAGTCTAGCTTGTAACCATACACTCAAGCCATCAACCATATCTAACACAGCTCTTAATTACTCTCATTCAATCCGCACGCAATACCATGCTTGCTTACGAACTTGGTCGACCCAACCCTGGGTCAGGTTAGACACTTGGATCGACTCGTGACCCACTCCCATGACTAGTGTTGCCGATATCGTTTACTCCGCAAACTTGTCGACCTGCCTAGTTGTCGTGCAAAGGGTGTAACGCTAGGCAATGCTTAAATAAATATTTTTATGATTGAGGTTTTAATCGACCTACTTTAGGTCAATGATTGATCCATAGCTACATAATTCAAATATATGCGCATTCTTATGGTTTTTATATTTCTACGGGCCTACACTTAATTACGTCGGCAATGGTTTTCAAGATTCTTATAGTTGTGCTGACATATATCCAGGTCAGTAACATGCAGGTATTGTGTGGATGTAGTAAGCGACCTCTTCTTCTACAAGGTGCAATCCTTCTGCGAGGAGGGTGAGTTATTTTTTGGGTTGCAACCTCTCGTATAGGAGTGGTGAGGTCTTATGTGAGGTGGCGAGCTCTTATGAGAAAAGCGCTACTATACCAGCTCGGCACCAAGTGGTAGCTCGGTGCTGAGAGCTGGGCTTCATGGTTTTTAGGTCCTACTGGGCTAATATGGTATGGAATGACTTTTTGGCCTACCTGTTTTAGGTGAGAAATGAAATCTTCCTTTTTTATATTCTACCTGATTTCGTACCCCAATCAGCCATAATATGGGGGACTAGCTGATACGACATCAAAAATCGACTCGACTATATAAGTTTAGAAAGCAACGAAAGGGGTAGAATATTCTAGGTCCCGGCATATATGGTAATAAGGTTTTATGGATTGTTATACAATTATGAAAACTAAGAATCCTAGTATGAGAGTATTTCTTTATTATGGATATTGAGTATAATTAGGAGATTTAATCCCACCTTGTGAAGGAATCCTATTAGCTGGTGGACAAGTCTCAATAATCTTATAAATAGGGGATTCAGGCCCTTATTTCACAACAGATCTCATGCTCTCACATCTCAAGTTCTCTCACATGATCTCTCAGGGCCTTACGTGCTCTTATTTCATAAAAGTTTGATAACTTAAGCTCAATCTCTCCCTCCTCTCTATCATGTGGAGCTCATTTTATTCTCCCATCTCTAATTATCATGAATCACGAAGCTTACGGGATTTATAGATTTTATGGTGAGCTCTTGTCTAGGAGATCTCCTTTAGAAGCGAGCTCTTATACAGGTGATGAGGACCTTATATTAGGAACACGACTCCGAACACTTATCCCTTGTTTATACAAAAGAGGACACAACCTGACTTTTTACTCTACATTGATTTTATCTTATATTTTAAGCTCTTGCGCACTATCGAGCTCTCGCTCATCTCTCTCGAACACTATCTGACTTGAGCGTTGGAGGGCCTACGCCGGGGTCGCCCGGCTTGGGTTCTGTTTTGCAGGTTATACAGGTCGCCAGGAGACTTTTGGAGGTCTATCAGGTCGTCAGGAAATTTCTGAAGGTCTTTGAGGTCGCTGATTTCATATTGAAGGTCAGTACCTCATATTCTTGAGGCACCAATTTTTTTAGTTGCATCAATGGTAGAGAGTTTTGGGTCCGACGTATGATGTTGTTATGATAATATGGTCTTATGATTAAATATAGTTATGGGGCTCTGAAAGGTTACTAACATTGTAGAAGATTCCACAATCCCTGATGTAAGGCTCCGGCCTTCATTTCATCAGTAGCAGCGGGCACCTCCAAAGTAGCGCTAGTAAATCTATTAATATACTGCTTCAATGCTTCATCAGGTCACTGTACCATAGTAAAGAGTGACTGCGCTGTCTTCGCACTCTGCCTAACACTAGAAAACTATTTCAAGAAAGCAGCCCGCAACACCTGATAACTGGTAATTTTTCCCCGCGGGAGCTGGTAGAACCAATTTTGTGCGATCCCCCTCAAGGTAGACACAAAGGCCCGACATGCCACGGCATCCGTGTAACTATGCAACAACCTTGCATTCTCAAAGAGCTGTAGATGCTCGACTGGATCCGTCACTCCTCGATATTGTAACTCCAAGGCCTTATAACTCTTGGGCATTGCCGCGTGCATCATATCTTCTGAAAAGGGATGTCCTTCGTCTCCATCAAATTTCTCCCCATCCATCCGCCTTTCTAATTTCAACATAGCCTCTTGCAAATCTCTAAAGGCTTTATTATGCGTCCCCATCTCGCTTTCCTCCTTTCCATCCTTAAACACATTACCGCTCTTCTTGGTTTTCTCTTGAGACTCACTACCCGTGTCAGAGGTCGGAGTCTCGCTTTCACTATTATACTTACTGTGCCGTCGACTTTTTCGCCTGTAACGACCTCGCCTTACTTTCACTCCTTTCGATCTTCGCTTACGAACATGAGAACCTATGGATGAGGTGGAACTAGAAGCATCCTCCTTTCTCCGCGTACTCCGTCCTCTCTTACGAAACAATCTTTTCGACATAGATTTCTCACCTCGCTCTACTTTTCTAACCGCCGACTGCTCCTCTTTCTCGCCATGCACTACTACAAAAATGAGATTTCACGTCGGTTTTTAAAAACCGACGTGAAAAGTTTTTCACGTCGGTTTTCTATAAAATTGACGTGATAAGTAAGAATTCACGTCGGTTCATTTAAAAACTGACGTGGTTTGAAATATTTCACGTCGGTGTTTTTCAAAACAGACGTGAAAGATTATATTAAAAAAATGTTAAAATACCATAAATAAAGTAAATATAATTAGCGGCCAAAAGTTATGTCAACCCCCCGCGACACTCGAAACAAGCAACCCGTCATTTTCTTCTCCGCTAGCTTCTTCTCAGCCCGCCATTCTCCGCCGTTGCCTTTGTTCTCCGTCGGCCGGCCAATCCAATCCCGTCCGCCCCCATAAAGTCCGCCCCCATGCCATCTGATCCAACACCCAAAAAATCCCAGCCTGAAAAACCCTAGTTTATGGTCGAGACCACCAACAGCTATGCGAAATCAGAGGGCCCCGCTTCATCTCCACTGCACTCCACCACCATCGCAGCCGATCTCAACATCCTTAGCCTCCCACATTGTAAGTAATTGTTTTGTTTGAAAGCCCCAATTCTTTCCATCTCTCTACCATTTCTCATGGCTCCAGCCGCGCGAAACCCTAATAAGAAGATATCGCTCGTATATGATCACATCGAGGTCGTGCTCTTCTACAAGTCTGGTTCACTGTCGGAGATGACGATGCTGTCGTTCTCGTAGGACACGAAGAATGAGACCTCCCTGAGGGAAAATTTTGATGGGATTAACGGCGACAGGGCGATGACTGGAAATGCTAATTTCAATTTGAGGATGCTTTCTAGGGTTAGGTTTGAGGCCCCGGTGTGGAGGACCAGGAGGAGGTTTCTGCGGGTGTTTTACGGCGAGTTGATAGTCTGAGTTCCGAGCAATGGGAGATCCGTGGAATTAACCGGCGTGCCGCCACAGTGTCGTCTAGGGATTTGAGGTGAAATTTTTATTAGTTTTTTTCTTCCTTTAATTTTTGGTTTAAATTTTTAGTGGCATCTGTTGGATGACTTTTTTTCTCCCCTATTTGATGTTTTTGAATGATGAGGATGAAAGCTGATTTGGTTCTGTACTTTGATATACAACGAACTTGGTTTCCTAGAGTTAATGTTTTTAGTGTATAGTTCTAAACCTGCTGTGTTTTCATATTTTTGTTTTCTTAATTTCTGMTTAATCATATTGGTTGTTCTAAGAATCGTATTGTTCGATACCCATGCTTACGAGKAYCAGTTTAAAGGGAAATTGGTGCWTATAGTAACATAGCATGAATAATTGGTATGATTTGTGCTAATGGTTTTTGTATCGTCCACTGGTATATAAACACGTGTCGCATTGGAGAATTTTTGGTAAGATGGTAGGTAACTGTTATATTGCTATCGTAGAACCGGGTTAAACTTTTAAGGTAAGAACAAGTATACGGATATTGTGACAAATTAAGTTAAGGCAAATTCTTGTGCGACACGTGGGATGCAATGTTGGCGGCACTTTAATAATCAAAATTCTCTGAATCGGGTGTTTTAATATAATTACGTTACCCATCCTTAGTCCCATTTTAGGTGGTGTATCCTTACTTTAACTTGCATTGTGCCCTTAGGAATCATTTTTCTAGATTGTCATTTTTTTTACGAGCATATCAGAATTGTATGAAATTCAAGTGTCTATTAGATGTTAAATCACTCTTTTGACTATTTCTATTGAAGCTCTATTAATCTGTTTACTTGTGGCCCTATTTTCTAATCCCTGTAATCGAAAAGAATAAATAAAGATTATGAGAGATGTCAAAATTMACCTTTAAGTAGTTAAAGGTTACTTTGTATTCTCTTTTCTCATGAATTAGTCTTGGTTTTTATGAGCTCGATCTGACAAATAGCAAGACTGAGGATTTAGGTTTCAGTACCTATTCTTGTTTTATGAAAATATTTTGTGAGTATATTTATGCATGTTGATCTTTGATGACAGAACGAAAGAGGATAGCATGCAGAATTGCATAGCTGCTTGATCTCTGGTTATATTTGTGATGGTGTGTTTCTTTCTTTTGATGATATACACGTGCACGAAAATATGCAAACTGTTTCCATTTAAAACGCCATCATCTGATGAAACAACCCATTTCCCTCTATTCTTTTTCTAAAGTTTTATTTTGTTTCTTTGCAGTCAAATATACATAAAGCCAATTATCAAATGTTTGTTGATCTTGAGAAGTTGTTTTACCATTTGTTCATTCTGGAAATTGTTGAAGCACACTATTGGAGTAGTTTGTTAAATGCACTCAGGATAATGTTTTTTTCTTTTTCTTTCTGCATTTGTTTGGAGTGGCGTTTATATTTAATTTAATTTTTGTCCATTTGCCATAACTAAAAGTTTTCTAGCCATAGTTTTGAAAAAAAAAAGAGGTTATAGCCATTTTTGAGTTGCATTGTTCATTCTGTCATTACTTTCAGTTCTCTTAGCTGATACATCTCTCGGATCAAGAAATATATTAGCCATTATTTTAAAGGAGGTATGAAGATCATTTTTTTGGTCAAGTGGCTAAAATAAATATTCTTCTTCTTTTTCTTCATTTTTCTTTTAAACACAAATAACACACACACACACACACACACACACACACACACACACACACACAATATATATATATAATATATATATATATATATATAATATATATATATATATATATATAATTTTATTTTTGAAAACTGAATGGCCAATTTGGCACATAACAGTTTTTCAAGACAAAGGCAATGCCTTTATTGAGACTTAAAAGTTTAATAAATAAAGTAGTAAATGAAAAGTAGTCCCAATACAAAATACACATATACATTATTATGATACAACTTCAAGAACATCCAAATGATAAATATGTGCGAGACATTCATAAATTGCGCAGTACATGATATCCAACTCTTTGTGTATAGTATGTACATATAACATCCACCCCTATTCTATGTACACAAATAATGACATTTATTGTTCCTTGTGTTGTAATAATTAATTTTGCATGGATACCTCATCAATAAAACATTAGAAATAAGTAGAGATTTTTTTTCCGGCTAAAAGTTGAGAATCACTTATACGTACCTCTTGTTGGAGCTTGTGCTTTTCCCTGGAAACAACATCGAACTCCTGCTTAAGCGCATCGTACAAGCGCTTGAATGGACCACTGGCAGAGTTTTTTTTTTTTTGAAATGTAGTTTCCTTTTGGTGGAACAAAGTGAATATGAGAAGGGTGGTATGGATATCTTTTGTAAGCTTTAGAAAAACAGTGATACAATTAAATAGAAATTATTATTACAACCTTGAATTTCATTAAATAGCAATTTATTTTATGTGTATGTTCTTTTTTTAATTACTATTATTATGCATGCAGTATTTCTTGAAGGCTCAATTTCACTTTCACAAAGATCAATTCACGGACCTGATGATAATTTCTGAAATTGCAGGATCGATATCACAGGTAGCTAGCTCTAACAAGCATGCACTATTGCCAATACGTATATTATGCACAATAATTTGTATACACAAATACATCTCCGATTTATGATATTGATCGATTAATTAATTTTTTTTTCGTATTCTTTTAGTTGATCCTCATGCCCATATTAACTCCACTCATGGGTGAAGAGAAGATGCTTTCTCTCAGCGTCAAGTGTGTTCATGTAAAAAAATCCAAACCCGAATTAATTACTATTAATTACATGAATTATTTCATTTCAGTAACATAAAATTTGAACAAAAATGTAGCTTTTCTTTCTTTTTTTTTTCTTTCTAATTTTTGTTTTCTTCAATGCAGATGGTGCTTTACAGCATTGCTTGCTCCTTGGGTATGTTCTTCACCTTGTTCAAATAAGGAAATCTTGTTATAACCGTATTATGATATATTGAGGAGTATTTATAAAGAATATGTTATATTCAAAAAAATAAATAATAACTTCATAATATATGGGCAGGTTTCGTATGCAGCTGCAATGATAACCGTTGTTTCTACATTTGCCCTGCCATATGTATGTTACCTTTTTTATTTTCTAAACTAATTTATTTAATTATTCATTGCATCGTTTTAGATTTTTTATTGTATTTCCAGTTACGGAGTATTGTATCTAAACAATATGTTACCAAGTTGGTGACTGTTACTAGCTGATATTGATTTGATTTTTAGTTAAGTTGCTCTTAAATTCCAAAAATAAGTAAAAAGAATTTTTTTTTGATTATCTTACATATGTTTGGATGATTGAATGCTAACAGGGAAAGGCTCAAGGTTGCATTACAGGCATATATTCCTCTGCTAGCATCGTCTCGCCTATTGCTTTCAGCCCTTTAACAAGTAATTATACCAAAAAATCATTTTACTCCAACTTTAAATATGCCACTCAATTTAATCTAATAAAATCCTTTTTATTTTAATCCTTTTAGCTCTGTAGAAATTCTCTTTAATGGATTCATAATCTACAGACTTCAGATTAATAGTTATTTGAACCCAATTTGAGTGTGAGCTTGCCCAATATCCTAGCATCTTAACACCATCTTTTTTGGCCATAGTTAACAATTCTTAGAGATTGACTTACCACAATTTACGTATTGACACAATTGATTATGGTTTTGATATTGCAGGTTTAAGTCGGGATCCCGTGGCCTTGCAGAAATTGTTTAAGTGAGCACACCTCTTTTCATAGTGTGAATAGATATTTTATCATCGCCTACAAGTTTAAATAAACATCGCTTATTTGTAAAATCAGTATTATTATGCAGTTTCGAAGTACTTCATGCAAGGTGGGCTATGCTTGCGGCCCTTGGTGCTTTAATTCCCGAAATATTTGACCTAATAGGAGCTTTCCATTTTTTTGAACCCGTTTGGTGGCGAGCAGGCTACTGCAAATCTTAAGGTTGGTTTTTTATGTCTTTTGTCTGTGTGTTTCTATTTTGCCCTTTTCTTATATTTTACTTTATGAAGGTGATGAAAAGCTGTGTTTTGAAATTAGTTTAGTTTTGATTGTGTTTAGCCCGAATTCAGGTTGTCACTGGGTTTGTAGGTTGGGTTGAGCCTTAAAAATTCATGTAGAACATGTACCTGATTCGTGTTAGATTTATTAACCTGAACCCATTTTTCGTTTAGGTTGTCTAGAATCAAACTTTTTGTTTATCCCTTTAATTGATTGATACTTCAGCTATGTTAAGGTCTGCGATTAGGGTTTTGTCTTGTTTGTAGGTTGGGTTGAGGCCCGGTATCAAACTGAACCCGACCCTTTTTTTTTTTGCTCTCATTGGAGTTATTCTTGAAATAACTTGTATATTTAAAAAAATCTGAACTTTTCTATTTACATGGATAATGTCGTTAGTCTGTATTGTGTCATGTGTATGTGAACTTTCAACTTTAAAATTATATCAACCTGATATTAAAAAAAAAATCAATTATTTCAGGTTAACTTGTGTATTATTAAAGTTATTTAGGTTGGACTTGATTTTGATTTACAATATAAGAAAATAGGGTACTATATGTATGCAAGTCGAATACAACGGACCTAGTCGTGTGCGAACGTTCGGTCACGGCCAATGTCTTGGCTTTGTTGGGTTAAAATCGAGATGATGATTTCCCTTTCTTTCTACTTATTAGAAAATAAACTTTGTTTAATTATTTTTTGATATGTTAAAAATATTATATAATTAATTGCATATACTTGGTGATAGCGACTCATTTCCTCAAGAGAGTATCGAAGAAGTTCAATCTCAATGGCCGAGATATTTTCTTGAAATTCAAAGTAAATGAATCTTGTGTAAGGTAATTTTAATTATATACTCGTGTTGGTTTGATAACTAGAATATGTGTGCACTTTGAGTTTATTTTGACTTGGTGTGGAGAATTCGAACAATGGATTGATGTTGGTTGTTTGTTTGATGTATTCGACTTTTAGAACTATGATGATAATGAATGATGTTGGTTGTTTGATGTATTCGACTTTTAGAACATATAATAATGGATGTTCGATGTAAATTTGGGATTTATTTTCAGCTTTTACAATTTATTATTGAAATGAACCCACCAAAAAAACTGTTGTTGCAGTTGTTAGACATATTTTACGTCGGTTTTATAGAAACTGACGTCCAACATTCGACGTCGGTTTTTTTTGGCAATTTTACGTCGGTTGTACAGCCGACGTTTAAACCACCGACGTGGAATGTCACGTCAGTTTCGGAGACCCGACGTGACATTCCACGTTGGTTTTCCTCAAAACCGACGTGGAATGTCACGTCGGTTCTGGAAAACGACGTGACTTTCCACGTCGGTGGCTAAGATGTCGGTTGCAAAACTGACGTGAAATGGTGAAAATAACCGACGTGGAATGCCTGTTTTGTAGTAGTGATGGGATCTACCACCTTTTTCCTTCCCAGTACTCAGCTCGCTCGCTAGGTACCTGCGTAACTCCTCCTGTTTCTCTAACGGCACGAAATCCATAAGTCCATCCAAAAACCCCCTTCTCCTCTGACAGGGCATATCCTTCAGTAAATCTTCCCCGTCTTTCACCTCTACATGAATCGCCTTTTGCGCCTCCGCCTCCGGTGTTCTTATCCCCACGTCTTCCGCCAACCCTTTTCCCTCATGCTTCTTAGGGGAAGGCGGTGGTGTGTTACCGGTGCCTTGGACAACTGGATCCGCCTGAGGAGGCGTTTTTCCATCTCTCACCACCTCTTTTTCGTTAATGTCCGCCAGTCTATTCTTCTTGTTGTTTGACAGAGAACCATAGTATAATGTCCTCGGAATTATGTTGCTATCCTTCATGTTTTGTTTATGAAATCTCTCACGCTTTTCGCTCAAGGACTCGATGTCCCTCCTTCCCACAGACGGCGCCAATTTGATAAATCCAAAAAGTTGGGCTACCAAATAAAGGGGGTACTAACCTCAAAAAGAGATCAGCGACCTGAAATTGCCTCCAAATACGTCACAGCGATCTGAAAGTCTTCAACGATCCACTCGGCYACCTCGCTGGTCCTGCAAAACAGCGKCTCGAACGGGCCGGATTTRGAGCCCGTTAAGGCCCTCCGACGCTTAAGTTAATAAGKGAAAAACAAACACTCAARGCTTCTCTTCCAATATAAACAGTAATGCAATATATCGATATTGAATTAGTTYGATTAATGAGAGGCACACGCCCCTTTATATAAAGATATGGGAGATCTCCCTCAATCTAGGGTTACCTTRTATAACCATAATTCRATTCATAATACAACTSCATAACCGACTTTCAATTAGGACTCTCTKCACATGTTAAGTTRCCATACATAACAAATCTCTTTAACTCAACAGGCCTGGGCCTTTTATACAGCCCACCGAAAGCCATATAACACAATCACCTCCAGCCCACGGGCTTAACATTCATAAAACCCACAATCGAGRTCAAGTATACAGCTCAAAACATAAGAGGTCGCGACCCTATATGAGAACTCATCCCCATACTACAGGTCGCTACTCTACACAAACCAGCTCGCTCACTTCTCAAGGACACAATACAGCTCGCCCATCTTCTAGGAGGAACACCCTCCCCTAGAAATGAGGTCGCCTACCACAAATAACCTCATACAACAAATAATATCACGTATGGACATTTTGGTCCGCATCAGCTAGTCCCCCATGTTCTAGCTGATTAAGGCACGAAATCAGGTAGGACATGTAAAAACATAATCAAAGAGCCCAAGAACAATCAAATATAAACACATAAACAAATTACTACCTCACCTTACCAAAACCATTTGCCAGAATCACTCAGCCCGACAAATCGAGCCATAATGCCCATCATTTCATCATAAATTACCAAGTGAACTTATGACCTGCAAAATCTCATCTCAACGAACTTGCTTTTCCAACAACAAAATGATCACCTCGTGGAAACAACCACAAGTCCCCAGTCCAAGTCCCCTGACTATAACAACCTGAACACAACACTAACACACTGAACGAACTCATGTGTACAAGTCCCCAAGTTAAATCTCAAGATTCCCCACTTGGCGACCTAAAAAACATACTACTCCTCTGACGACCTACAGCTATAATAATTCAAAATCGCAATCATAACTAATCCACAAAGTCAAGACACGCCTTTTCCCCCACTTCATATCTTATTTAAGTTTCATTAAATGCAGTCTGCCCCCTTGTCAGACACGCGTCACTTCCTCATTTTCTCAGAGTATAATAAATCCAGTGGGCCTAAAAATTAATGGCCCAAAACAATCCTCCAACAAACCCTACCTAACCCTGCTCAGAATCGTCCCATCAGCTTTCCGCCGTCCCATATAAGAATTATTTCACTCTTTCCTCCCACTTTACACAATTATAATCAGAAAACCACCATTTTCGCTCTGCACCAAGCTTTCCCATCAACAATTGTCTCAGACTCAACAACGATCCACAGCTCGCCAAAATGCGTAAGTCCTCAAATCTCTCCTCCAATATTTTAATTTCATTACTGAAATTATAACTGCGCATGCTGAGATGTGTTTGTTTTGTGTTATCCCCTCCCCAAACTTGTTTATTCTATAATGAAACTAGAATCTTCAAATACTAATTCACCCAACTCGGCACTTTCCCCTGATTCCAACCCCACCGAAAACCCTTTTATTATTGAAAAAGACCAAAACAACTAGCATTACCCTCCTCTGGTCTACGCGACGAGCCAGAGGGCGACGTTAATTGGTCGGAACTTCAAGCGCAAACCATAGCCCACACTGAGGCCCAAGCCTTAATGGACCACATCCCTGAAACTCCATCCTCTTCATCACTAACCCCTGCACATGTCCCAGAGGGTATCCCTCTACTCAAATCCAATAAACTTCTGCCCTGCGAACACTTTAGAGAGAATCCAGTGACTGTAGCCCACTCCTTATCCATTGACGACCTACCTTCTTCGTCTCGTACAACCAAAGAAATCAAACACAATTACTGGCTACTTCCTAACACAAAGAAATTAGAGAAATTTAAAAGAATTCTCAATCTTCCGGAGACCGCCAAGATGGTCCTGCCTGACAGCCCGCAAGTAGACCCTCTGCGACCTCCTCCTAACCACATCACCCTTTTCGACACATTACTAGTGGCAGGATTTAGACTCCCAGCCCACCCGTTTTACCTTCAAGTTTCTACCTTATACAAAATTTTCCCTTTGCAGCTAACCCCTAACTCCATGAAATATCTAGCAGGATATCTTATATTATGTAAATATTATAACGTCCAGCCTGACGCAGGCTTTTTCCATTTTTGTTTTCAAATTAAGTACCAACAGAACTCTTTTTACCTCTCCTCTCGCTCGGTATTAGCTCGCTTTCTAATAAACCCTCCCAACAAAGTCCCCGAGTGGAGGAATAACTTCTTCTTTATCCATAACACAGAAGACTGGCCCTTCTTGACCGAGCTACAAAATCGTACCCCCAAACAATACAAGCCTCCTACCTCCAAAGAATGCCCTCGCCTATGCAAAAAATACTCCGATCAGCTCAAGGAATGGAGTAAGCGCCCTTTCGATGTGGTACTTCTCACCAGTCGATCCGACATATTTCGTTACGTGGGCATCGATTCTTACCCGGTTGAACCAGAATTTGCCATTACTGAATCAGACTTCGGTAGGTACTTTAGGTTTTATAATTACACTTTCTCACATGTTATGGAAGCTGAATAATAACGAATTTCACATCTACTGCAGTTGCCTTTATCAAGAATTGTGCCGCAACTCGTTCGGAAGAAGAAAATAAACAGCTCGCCTCACAATCCACAGCTCACCCCGTCCCAGATCAAGACAATGCAAACGAGGCCAATGACGGGGAGGAAGAAGTCCAGTTAATTCAACGATCTGGCAAAAATAAGGGCAAGCGACCTCTCCAGGCTGCTCCTAAGAGCCCAGTGGCCATGAGCCCAAGCCCTAGCCCGCTAGAGCAAAAATGCCGTCGTCTCCGTAAGGGCCCTGCAACGACCTCTGCTGGTACTCCCAATTCGAGCAAGGTGCTAGCGAAGTGTGAAAAGGCCGCGGATGTCAAAACCCTTCTCACCGAGCACACAATCAAGCAGGTAAATGCAGAAGAACCTTAGTATTAACTCATCCAATCACTTATAAATACTGACAAAATATCATGATGCAGCTAAAACCTCTATTCTCGAAATTCTCAGAAGAATTTGTAGCTCGTTCGGCAGAGAGCGACCTTCAAAAGACAATCGACGAGCTAACTGCCCAGGCAGAACAACAAACCCGACAGCTGTCACTAACACAAGGAGAATTGGACAGGACACTCCAGCTGGTGAAAGCTCGTGATGAGGAGGTGGCGATCTTGAAAAGCCAGAACAACAGCCTAAAGGACGAGGCAACCCGCATGAGTAAGAGCTAAACAAAAAGACTGAGGAGCTCGCCTTACAACATCAAAAGCTCCCAGAACTCATCCAAGCAGCTCGGAAAAAAGGCGTATCCGAAGGCCAACAAAACTTCCTCCTCAGCGAGATCGGCAGGAAGTTCATTGATGCATACCGGCACGAGCTCATTAAGGCCTACGAAAAATCCTCTATTTACTTTGGACTGATGGCCAGTGGTGCGACTGAATGGGTTTTTAATGCGGCTAGCATGATTAAAGAGGAGATTGCTGCCCTGAATGTCTCTTACTCCCCCAATGTCGATGCCCTCATTGACAAGCTAACACCCTTCACCAGCTTCAAGGGTGACTGGAAACAACCCATCGACACGAAGT
>BMAC01000016.1:2847291-2896931 GCA_014905375.1 Phtheirospermum japonicum | reverse complement strand
AACACCTTCAACAGCTCGCCTGGTCGGGAGAGGTGCCCTCCGATCCAGAGTTACCCTCTCCCGAACCACAAAACACAAAACTTGCCGCAAACACACACTTTCAACCAATCACAAGGTCGGGAGAGGTGCCCTCCGATCCAGAGTTACCCTCTCCCGCACCACAAAACACAACATTTGCCGCAAACACACACTTTCCACCAATCACAAGGTCAGGAGAGGTGCCCTCCGGTCCAGAGTTACCCTCTCCCGCACCACAAAACACAACACTTGCCGCAAACACACACTTTCCACCAACCACAAGGTCGGGAGAGGTGCCCTCCGGTCCAGAGTTACCCTCTCCCGCACCACAAAACGCAACACTTGCCGCAAACACACTCTTTCAACCAATCACATGGTCGGGAGAGGTGCCCTCCGGTCCGGAGTTACCCTCTCCCACCACAAAAACACTTACAAAAGCACCACCCTTTACCAACTCGCCTGGTCGGAAGAAGTGCCCTCCGGTCCAGAGTTACCTTCTCCCGCCCCACAACACTTGCAAAATCTTTCACCTCATCTCTTCCATACGAACTTTCTACGGGAGAAGTGCCCTCCAATCCAGAGTTACCTTCTCCCGCAGTCCATCTTCTACGCATAATACTTTTTCAGATGGCACACGTTCCAGCTTCGTGGTAAAATCTTTCTCTCTGCATTTTCGAGTATATATGCACCTCCTCTCAATACTTTCATTACCTTAAATGGCCCAATCCATTTAGGCTCCAACTTCTTAGTCATTTTCAAAGCATCAGCTCGCCTCCACACCAGGTCGCCGACCTGGAAACAACGATGCTTAACCCGCTTATTAAAAGCAGCTTGTACTCTTTGTTTATAATGTTCAACCCAAGCTGCAGCTTTCTCTCGTATCTCATCAATTGTCTCGATTGCTCCTCGAGCTAATCTTTCGTTCTCCTCCACGCTAAATGTCATCAAACGCTGCGATCCCACAACTATCTTGGCTGGAATGACTGCATCCATCCCATAAACCAAACTAAACGGCAACTCCCCTGTAGTAGTTCGGGGAGTCGTTCGATAGGCCCAAAGGACAGACGCGAGCTCGTCTTCCCACAGTCCGCCCGCTTTCTCTAATCGCAGCTTAAGTCCCTGCACAATTATCCGGTTAGTAACTTCCACCTGCCCGTTAGTTTGTGGGTGCACCACAGAAGTGAATCGCTGCTTCATCCCCATATCTTTGCACACTTCTGCATTTTTCGCCCATTAAACTGAGTTCCATTGTCCGAGACTAACACTCGTGGTACTCCAAACCTGCAAAATATGTTATCAAAAATAAAATCCATGATGTTTTGCTCGCTTATTCTTGTGACAGCCTCGGCCTCCACCCACTTTGTGAAATAATCAATAGCCACCACCAAATTTTCTTTATTGCTCGGAGTCTTTGGAAAAGGACCCATGATATCAATTCCCCATTGTGCGAACGGGCACGGCGAGTTCATGACCATCATCTCCTCAGCCGGTATATGAATAACCGGAGCATGCATTTGACATTTTTTACACGTTCGAACTAGCTCGCCAGCCATAGCCTTCATTCCAGGACAAAAGAAGCCTACTCGCAACGTAATACCTACTAACGCCTTTCCCTTTGCATGATCCCCACAATACCCTTCGTGTATTTCTTTCAAAACCTCCGATCCATGCACTTTAGCTAAACACTTCAGAAGAGGTCCAAATCGCGACCTCTTATACAGTTCTTCATTTATTGCACAAAAACGAGCTGCAACTCTGGCCTCCTTTGTTGTCAACTTCTCTGTACCCTCCTGCGCTTTAAGAAGAACATCCCATATGGGCGCGCGCCAATCATCCTTATCCTCAATCTCCATAACCTCTTCTCCCTTTTCTATACTACTATTGCCCAGCTCCATCAATGTGACTCTACGAGTATCACACGTCCCCAGTGCTCCTGCTATTCGAGCGAGCTGATCCGCCCGTGTATTTTCAGCTCGTGACAGATGTTCCAGCTTGAATTCTTCAAAACGAACCACCTCCTCTCATAATTTACCCAAATACATTGCCATGAGCTCTTCTTTAGCCTCAAAGGAGCCATCAAACTGCCGAGCTACTAACTGTGAATCTGTATACGCCCACAACTTGTGCGCTCCCAGCTCGTCTGCCATTTTAATTCCTTGCAACACAGCTTCATACTCAGCCTCATTATTGGACGCCTTATACCCCAGTTTGATCGAAAACTCCAAATTTTCTCCGTCCGGGCTAGTTAACACAATACCCAGTCCTGCCCCTGAAGCCATAGTTGACCCATCTGTATACATGGTCCATGCTTTTACTTCTTTATCTTCATCGACCTGTCTCGTTATTTCTTGCAGAAAATCTGCTAACACTTGCGCCTTGATAGCCACCCTTGGCTCATAAACTACATCATACTCACTCAACTCCATCGCCCATTTCACTAACCGCCCTGACACATTCGGATTACCCAGAACTTGTTTGAGAGCCAGGTTAGTACGCACTTTCACTTTGTGGCTCAGAAAATAAGGTCTCAACTTCCTAGCTGTACAGACCAACGCAAAACCTCCTTTCTCCAGCTCGGTATACTTCAATTCGGCTCCCCGCAACATCCTGCTAATGTAGTAGATAGGTTTTTGCATGCCCGCTTCTTCCCTTATCAAAACAGAACTCACAGCGACCTCCCCTACAGATATATATAATATCAAGTCTTCTCCCGGCATAGGCTTGGTCAATAATGGTATTTCTGCCAAGTACTTTTTCAACTCCTCAAATGCATCTACAGCTTCTTTTGTCCACTCAAACCTGGACCCTTTACGAAGCGCCCTGAAAAATGGGACGCCTCTCTCCGCCGACCTGGAAATAAAACGACTAAGACCTGCCATCCGACCTATGAGTACCTGAACATCACGCACAGTGCGAGGATGTGGCATCTCCAAAATAGCTCGTACCTTCTCCGGGTTAACTTCTATTCCTCGCTCAGTCACCATATAGCCCAAAAATTTTCCAGATCGAACGCCAAAAGCACACTTCTTTGGATTTAATTTCATACCGTACTGCCTTAGTATAACAAACGTCTTTTTTAAATCCTCCACATGAGATTCTGCTCTTTTACTCTTAACCAGCATGTCATCGACGTACACCTCCATGGTGGATCCCAACAAGTCTTTAAACATACGATCCACTAACCTCTGATAATTCGCTCCTACATTCTTCAACCCAAAAGGCATGGAGACAAAACAGTAAGTACCTGTGGAAGTAATAAAGCTCACTTTGGGCTGATCCTCTTTTGCCAAAGGTATTTGGTGATACCCTTGAGAAGCATCCATCATGCTCAACAGCTCGCATCCCGATGTAGAATCCACCAACTGATCAATTCGCGGCAGAGGATAGTGATCCTTGGGACAAGCTTTATTCAGGTCGCATAAATCTACACACATCCTCCACTTCTGAGCTGGCTTAGGCACCATCACGACATTAGACAGGTACTCAGGAAATTGAATCTCCCTTATATGGCCGGCTTTCAATAATTTCTGCACTTCTTCTTCAATTACCCTATCCAGCTCTGGCCCAAAATGCCTCCTCTTCTGTTTCATCGACCTCGCTTCTGGATCCGCATTTAAATGATGTTGTGCGACCTCAGGGGACACCCCTGTCAATTCTCCATCCCCAAATGTGAATACATCCCTGAACTCTCTCAACAACTTGATCAGCTCGTTCCTTTATGTATCAGGCATTAGGGTCCCTACCCTCGTAGTATACTCTGGGTGGTCTTCTTCTAAGGAGATCTCCATCAATTCTTCATTCGGTTGGACAGAGTTCTCCTGCTCTTTCACTCTCTTCGCATTAAGCACTCCTTCTGGTTGATCATCACCCCTCTCGCGCTTATTCTCCATCAACCCTCTCCTGACTGCCAGCTGATAACACGATCGTGCGACTTGCTGTTGTGCGATGACTTCTCCTACTTTGTCACCCACCGGATACTTGATGCTCATGTGATAAGTTGATGTTACTGCCTGAAACGTGTTAAGAGCAGGTCGCCCTAATATAGCATTATAGGCCGACCTTCCACGAATGATCAAGAACTTCAAACTCTTTTCCACTCGTACTTCATCTTTTCCCAGTATTACCTGGAGCGTCATCTCGCCTTAAGTATTCACCTGCGCCCCATTGGATGCATATATGGGCGTATTTACAGATCGCTCCCTTTTTTCTATCTCCATCTACTCCAGACAATCTGTATATATGATATTCACCGAACTTCCATTATCCACGAAAATTCTACCAACCTCGTACCCTGCAATTTCGGCCTCAATCACCAAAGCGTCATTTTGATCCTCCTGAAGCCCGCGTCGATCACTGGGGCCAAAGGAAATAATTGGCCCTACAACCTGTGATTGGAGACTTACACTAGCGACCTCCCACGTTCCTGAGCGAGCTGACTTAACATGCCTTTTACGCGCATTATTAAAATCACCATCCATTGGTCCTCCTAAAACCATGTTTATCCTTCTTCTATTCCCTCGTGGGCCATCGTGTCCCTGGTTTCCTTGTTGTCTTGGTCTTGCGACCTGTTGTTGGGGTGGACCTTCTGGTGGTGGTGGTAGAGGTAGCGCCCGCCCCTGTTCCTTCGGTTCTCTCTCTTTATAGATTACCTCTTTCAAATGCCCCGCCTTTATGAGTCTCTCTATCTCCTCCTTGAGGTGCCTGCACTTCTCGGTGAAATGCCCGTAGTTGTTATGAAACAAACAGAAAGAGGTAGTTCTGGGATGAGTAGGGATAGGTYTGCGATRCTCTGGCCATCTTATAGCATCAGGTACCAAACGCTCCATAATACCAAACACTCTAGCTTGTGGATACGCTAGTGGTGTGAAATCCTCTTCTCTCCAATTTCGCATATRTTCTTCCGACCTTTTACTAATCCCGGAGCTCGTGTTTAGGAGTCCACGCATTATCCTTCTTGGTTCTCTTCGTAATTCTCTTCGAGGCCCGTTATCAGCCCTATCTACAACCTACCTGTTAAAACGTGCTCGATGCTCATCCTCCGCCTCTTCCACTTGTACATACTTATGACATCTCGCTAACACCTCATCGTAAGTTCGCGCTTCTTTCTTGACCAGCGACTTGCGCAGGTCCTCCCTTCTCAATCCCTGATGTAAGGCTCCGGCCTTCATTTCATCAGTGGCAGCGGGCACCTCCAGAGTAGCGCTGGTAAATCTATTAATATACTGCTTCAATGTTTCATCAGGTTGTTGTACCATAGTAAAGAGTGACTGCGCTGTCTTCGCACTCTGCCTAACACTAGAAAAATGTTTCAAGAAAGCAGCCCGCAACACCTGATAACTGGTAATTTTTCCCCTTTTGGAGCTAGTAAAACCAATTTTGTGCGATCCCCCTCAAGGTCGACACAAAGGCCCGACATGCCACGACATCCGTGTAACTATGCAACAACCTTGCATTCTCAAAGAGCTGTAGATGCTCGACTGGATCCGTCACTCCTTGATATTGTAACTCCAAGGCCTTATAACTCTTGGGCATTGCCGCGTGCATCATATCTTCTGAAAAGGAATGTCCTTCGTCTCCATCAAATTTCTCCACATCCATCCGCCTTTCTAATTTCAACATAGCCTCTTGCAAA
Organism: Phtheirospermum japonicum; assembly: GCA_014905375.1. Classification (NCBI taxonomy): domain Eukaryota; kingdom Viridiplantae; phylum Streptophyta; class Magnoliopsida; order Lamiales; family Orobanchaceae; genus Phtheirospermum; species Phtheirospermum japonicum. The sequence continues at coordinate 2,891,281 of BMAC01000016.1, read as the reverse complement.
TCTCTAAAGGCCTTATTATGCGGCCCTATCTCGCTTTCCCCCTTTCCCTCCTTAAACACATTACCGCTCTTCTTGGTTTTCTCTTGAGACTCACTACCCGTGTCAGAGGTCGGAGTCTCGCTTTCACTATTATACTTACTGTGCCGTCGACTTTTTCGCCTGTAACGACCTCGCCTTACTTTCACTCCTTTCGCTCTTCGCTTACGAACATGAGAACCTATGGATGAGGTGGAACTAGAAGCATCCTCCTTTCTCCGCGTACTCCGTCCTCTCTTACGAGACAATCTTTTCGACATAGATTTCTCACCTCGCTCTACTTTTCCAACCGCCGACTCCTCCTCTTTCTCGTTATGGGATCTACCACCTTTTTCCTTCCCAGTCAGCTCGTTCGCTAGGTACCTGCGTAACTCCTCCTGTTTCTCTAGCGGCACGAAATCCATAAGTCCATCCAAAAATCCCTTTCTACTCTGACAGGGCCTACCCTTCAGTAAATCTTCCCCGTCTTTCACCTCTACATGAATCGCCTTTTGCGCCTCCGCCTCCGGTGTTCTTATCTCCACGTCTTCCGCCAACCCTTTTTCCTCATGCTTCTTGGGGGAAGGCGGTGGTGTGTTACCGATGCCTTGGACAACTGGATCCGTCTGAGGAGGCGTTTTTCCATCTCTCGCCACGTCTTTTTCGTTAATGTCCGCCAGTCTATTCTTCTTGTTTTTTGACAGAGAACCATAGTATAATGTCCTCGGAATTATGTTGCTATCTTTCATGTTTTGTTTATGAAATCTCTCACGCCTTTCGTTCAAGGACTCGATATCCCTCCTTCCCACAGACGGCACCAATTTGATAAGTTCAAAAAGTTGAACTACCAAATAAAGGGGGTACTAACCTCAAAAAGAGATCAGCGACCTGAAATTGCCTCCAAATACGTCACAGCGATCTGAAAGTCTTCAACGATCCACTCGGCYACCTCGCTGGTCCTGCAAAACAGCGKCTCGAACGGGCCGGATTTRGAGCCCGTTAAGGCCCTCCGACGCTTAAGTTAATAAGCGAAAAACAAACACTCAATGCTTCTCTTCCAATATAAACAGTAATGCAATATATCGATATTGAATTAGTTYGATTAATGAGAGGCACACGCCCCTTTATATAAAGATATGGGAGATCTCCCTCAATCTAGGGTTACCTTRTATAACCATAATTCRATTCATAATACAACTSCATAACCGACTTTCAATTAGGACTCTCTKCACATGTTAAGTTRCCATACATAACAAATCTCTTTAACTCAACAGGCCTGGGCCTTTTATACAGCCCACCGAAAGCCATATAACACAATCACCTCCAGCCCACGGGCTTAACATTCATAAAACCCACAATCGAGTTCAAGTATACAGCTCAAAACATAAGAGGTCGCGACCCTATATGAGAACTCATCCCCATACTACAGGTCGCTACTCTACACAAACCAGCTCGCTCACTTCTTAAGGACACAATACAGCTCGCCCATCTTATAGGAGGAACACCCTTCCTTAGAAATGAGGTCGCTTACCACAAATAATCTCATACAACAAATAATATCACGTATGAACATTTTGGTCCGCATCAATATTTTTTCAAACTTTTTGCAACTAGCGCGCACGTATACAGTACATGCTCTGGGCAAAGTCTATATATAACTCATTTTGCTCCACTTCTTTTTTTCCTAGAGAAACGATTTTCTTTCACATGTTTATAATTAATTTTCATTACTCATAATGATTTTATATATTTTATCCTCTTTTATTTAAAATTATATGCCAAAACCTCCAACATACTTTCAATCGTTACTTATTAAGAGAATAATATAAAAGCATTTCACTGATTCTTAGATTTATAAAAGTATGTTCAATGGGATGTCATTTTTTGCCACGTAAACTTAAAGTTTTAATGTGATAAGAAAAAATATAGATAATCCAGCACAACGTCTACATCTATTTAATAATTTATCTTATTTATTTACCCATTAATATTAATTAATCTATTTCTCTCTTTTCTCCACCAATAATAATTAAATATTTTACCATTAACTTTTTTTTAAAATAATAATAATTTATTTATCATGTCATTAAAAATTTAGATTGTACCATATCTAATGTAAATATTTAAGTTTTAACTATTTATAATAGCTGTAAAGGCACTTGTCAATTGTTATTTGCCAAATCTTAGTGCAAAGTCCCGATGTCATCATACTTATTCTTATCATAACACGTGTCCCAAAATAACCTGGTTTCTAGAAATCTTGCAGCCTAAGTTTGATACTAATATTATATTCATTTTTAAACTAATTTTGTATTTTTTAGGGGACAACTCTATTTAAAGTTTACACACACTCAGCTCAGCTCAGCTCACTATTACTACCAAATTTAGCAAATTAAAAGAGAGAGAACAACTACACTAGAAATGGTGGCTGCAGCTGAGGAACACGGCGGAGATTGGGCGTCTGCGGTGGCTGCTCCGCTGTTGAAGCCCAAGAAAGGGAGTGTTTTTCCGGCAAAGAGGAAACTGGTGAAGGCCATGATGTTTGATTTGATCTTTGGGGCGATTCTCAACTGCTTTAAAGAACCCTTAGCGGAGAAGAAGAATCGTCGTGTATGTGTATTTCCATTCCATTGAAATTATATTTTTCCAATTTTTTAATTAGATTTCTTTTTTTTTTTTTCTTTTTTTCTGAGAAAATTTGGAAGAAGAGTCGTGTACCTTTGTCCTTCTAATTTTATTTTCCGGAGTAGTGTATAGGTTTGGACAATTTGGCCCGAGTATAATTTTTTAATTTTTTTTAATTTAATTAATTTCTTACAACTTTTAAATTTGCACGTGTGGAACAATGCAATGAAATGACTTATGACTATCGCATTATTTTGTTTAAAAGAAGTAAAAGTGTAAACAATAAAAGTAGAAATAAAATTAATAAAATAATATTTAATCTCTAAATAACATTAGAAATGTAATTGTTAAGGATAGAATGGAACAAAAGAATTTCTAAAATGCAACAAAATGGAACATAGGGAGTACATTTTTTTCAATGCAGAAGTTGAACTCGAAAGAACAAGTAATATCTCAAACAAAAACCACCTATAGATAGGGGCGGTAATAGCTGGCAAGGCACGATAGCACGACATGAACACGTCACGATAAATTACACGATTACAGAGACAAAGACACAATAAGGCATAACACGACACGAAATGACACTGAACACGACACGAAAAGCACGAAATACTAAATTAAGCTAGATTTACACTTATTGTTATATTTATGACCAAATAAGATAGAAACAAAAAAACACGATAGTGCGACAAGAACATGGCACGGTAACACGATTTGCCCCCGCTACCGATAGATAATAGCCCAAATAACAGTTAACTAACCAAAAACTACTACACCACCGCTCACTCTTCATCACCCTCACCATGAAAGATGGCATATGCCGCCTTTGCCTGCTAAGCATAGTGAATGGACTTAGCCATACCGGCAGCTTGTAGGCGGTGCTCAAGAAACTTCTCTACAGTGAGGGCCAACAAATAATCGAGCATGTTCTGGCGACGTGGGTCCTTCTCGTCAAGAGTCAACACACATATTTCCTGCGTTGTTCCTAATGCGGTTAAAAGTGTGTACTCCACAACAGCTCCCTCTTGCACCTCAGACCATATTCTCCAACGAGCTTCAGCTCAGCATCGAGTCGTTCCTTCTTAAATGTCTACCCGTAATTGCAGTAAAACGAGACGTGCACCATGGTTTTTCTCCGCCGCCACCTAAGGGCTCGTCACTCTGCCAAGCTGGTATTGCTGGAAATCACAAACAACACATTAAGGATGGTTCAGATATTGATGTGAAGCCACCACGTAAATTGTCGATAATTTCAGAAAATAAACTATCGCAATTCAAAAAAGCTTCCAAATAATTAAATTAAAATCTTTCAAATGAATACAATACATAAATTGTCGCAAATCATCCCCCAAAGTAATATCCACACAAATTCCAAAAGGTTCCCGACAAAAAGGATCTGCATATAAGTTACCCCTACGAAACCTGCAATAATAGATATATCAAAACCTGCAATAGACAATTAGAACAACACTTGCAGCGGCATCAGAAGCCATGATTATGACCTTAGTAAAAGGCCCAAATATTAACCTGCCACGGAATAAACTTTGCACGTCATCAAAACGAAGTTAGTCTTCAGCACTCAATCAAGGGCACCATCACGATCACCGTTAGATGCTTAAGTTAAGCTTATTTCATGATCTTGCAGGGTTTTTTTTTTCTTTTTTCTTTTTTTGAAAGACAACTATTTTTCAAATTTATAACTACGCCCTGATATTTAATTACGTTTTACACAATAAAATTCAAAGGGGGCGGCCTTTGCACTTGTAATGTAGAAAGGAAATTTAGCAGATTGGTTTATAAAATGGGACACTAAGTTCCTTGCAGCTGTCTATAGTATAAGATTAAGGTGAAAAAAAACATTAAGACACAATTTTCTAATATTCTGAACTTTTTCATCAATTTATATAGAAGATTGTGGTATTGCTAACGACATGATAGTACACATAATACATATTAGACTCGCGAATTCAATTAAGTCGTCCACAGATAACTGCTCTACAGATGAGTTGATCTTGTCCACACATTGCTGACTATCATCGGCTAAAGTAGTATTGGACAATGGAGATGGTCGATATTATTCAACCTTGAAATGAATGACAATATCATCCTATTGAAGTTATTTAGGTTAGCACCAGGTGTTGGGGTTTGTTAGTGCACTCAAAATGCGCACTTTTATCAATAATGGTTCAAATGCGACCTAAGGATCGCACATGATGCCTACACTCCTAAAAGTTTGTCATTTTCATAGAGGATCAGTTGTGGGCATTCATATCTTGGAAAAATGGTGTCATCGACACTCTTGCGTGGCTTACAAAGGTACCATGAGTATACAAAATTGCAAATAAAATTAATTTCAAGAGGGAAAAATAAAGCACACCCTATAAAATTTGCAGAGACAGACTATGATTTTGGCAATATAAGAAATTTCAAATAACCTCCACATGAGACAATACATAAACCCTGTTCTTTCTATAGATCAGACCATGATATTGATTAAAATTAAAACTAAAATAATTGAGGTTGAGGTAAAAATTAAATAAAACGAAACAATGAAAAACTGAAATACGAAAAAACAATGGAAATGATTATTTCTTTTTATTGGAAAAAATTGAATAAATAATAGTAGAAACATCAGTCAGAAAATCTCTATTTATGTTCTGAATTACAAAAATATACGATAGGAAATTCAGAAAATGGGAGGATTACAAAAATAAAAATAAAAATTGATACACACGACCCGAGCAATTTTCGCCCATAGAGAGGAGAAAATTTTGCATAAACTAACCTAAACTTGATGAGTTCCAGTTATTGAAGGGCCGCAACGGTTGCAACATCGCGATTGCGAATCTAAGCTCAAACAATTTTCTAGGGTTACAATCTATTCGGGGCTGGGAGAAGGTTTTGGAGGATTTGTCTGGGAAGGTGCAAAAGATTGCAAATGAGAGGTTGATTATATAATATTATATTATGTTAGTCAGAATATTTAAATAAGAAAATTAGAGTAATATTCAAAGTTGTGGTAACTTGTAGGCGAAAGACATTTGATATTGGGATGAAGGGAAAAAAAAAAAAGAGAACCCATGAGATTAATTTGAATGTATTTAGTCAATTATTTGGGTGAGATTTATTTACTATGCCCATTTACCTCGTTCATTTATAGTCCGACTCATTCTGCTCAGCCCCTCTCCCCTCGTTTCTGGTTTTCTCACCGTCGGCCACTATCGTTCAAGTGGTCACTGTCCTCCAGCGATGAAAAAAAAATTATATCATTTGAATCAACTCGACTCTCTAATTCTAAATCCGAAATCAGATTTACTATTCGATGTTCCGATTTTCGTAGATCGGAGGTCAAATCTTATGAATTGTTAACTTTTACCTCATATCTACGGCGATTTATCAAGCCAATTTTGGATCCGAAATCATCGCTCAACTCCTTATATTTCAATCTATGATATCCCTAATTTATATTTTCAAATCGATGCAAAAATCGGCAACGATGGCGGTAGGCCTTTTTTCTCTCTTTTTTTCCCTTTTTCTTTCATCTCCCTGCCTCTCTCTCTATCTACAGTTGTGATTTTGGGCTATAGTGTGCGTGTTGATGTGTGTGTGCATGTGTGTTGTTGGAGATTTTTTGTTGGTTATGTGGGTGAGTGATAAGTGTGGGGTGGCTTGTGATATGAATGGTTCAAAAACAAATGCTTGATTGATTTTTCGATGGTTAAAAGTATCAGAAAAGATATTAAAAGTATCACAGAACACACTGTTTTTTGTATCTCAAAAGTAGTATGAAAAAGTAGTATGAGTTTTTACAATATCTGATCAAGTATCACAAAATATATTAAAATTATCAGAAAAGATAAAAGTAGTATAAATCTTTACAATATCTGATCAAGTATCGCAAAAGATATTAAAAGTATCAGAAAAGATATTAAAAGTATCACATAACACAATTATTTTTTTATCACAAAAGTAGTATGGAATTTTTACAATATCTGATCAAGTATCACAAAATATATTAAAAGTATCAGAAAAGATATTAAAAGTATCATAAAACACACTTATTTGTGTAAAAGTAGTATGATTTTTTGTAATATCTTATCAAGTATCACAAAATATATTAAATGTATTAAAAAAGATATCAAAAGTATCACAGAACACACTTATTACAAAATATAGTACAATGTACAAGTATTAGAAAATATGCGATACTTTTAATATATTTTGTGATATGCGATAAAATATTTTTAATACTTTTAATTATCTAAATGTAATGGCACATATGTAAGTAAAAGAAATTAAGTTATAGAATATGCAATATTTTAATAATATTTTGTAATAATTTAATAATATTTTTATGATACTTTGATTTTTGTAAAAAAAAATTTAAAAATATAAAATATAACATGTGTTACTTTTACTCGATTTTGTAATACTTTTAGTTGAATTTGTGATACTTTAAACTGTGTTTGTGATACTTTAAGTTTTTAACTTTTTGTTGAATTTGTCATACTTCTAGCTGGTTTTGCAATACTAAAAATGGGATAGATTTTGAATTTTTTTCCCGGTGCTTTTTTTTTGAATTGGCAGTACTGTAGACGAGTTTAGAGAGGTATCAATTGATCAAAAATCTTGGCCGATGAATTATTGTAGATCTGAGGTTAAAGTTGACGATTTTGTAACTTTGACTTCAAATTTCACTAAAAAAACCGGCAGTACTGACGAAAATACTGACGGCGGATTACGTTCTTAAAAGATGTACTGACGGCCTAGGCCGTCAGCGAATTTCTTCGTCAGTAACCCCTCAGGGAAAGTGCGAGAATTTATCCCACTTAATTATCCTGACGGCTTTGCCCGTCAGGATATAATTACTTTTTAAAATGTCAGATTGACCCATAAAACTTTTTAAAAGTTCTTAAAATCTCACGTTGACCCTAATTACTTTATTAATATTTTAAAAACATACAATTTTCTTATTTTCCAAGTCGAAGTGGGTCAAACAACTTATGAATGACTTCAAACTCGAACCATAATTTTATTTTAACACTAATTTACGCAAGGCATATCCAAAATTACAACTTTACCTTTTGAACTTCTAATTTCAGAAGTCGAGGCTCGAGCGTCCTTATTATACTATTTCGCATTCAAAACTATTAGTTTCACTTCCAAGTATCTTAGGATTTTAAATATTACTTTATTATACATTATATTTATAATTCTTATAATTATATTATATTTTAGGAGACAATATAGACTTTTATTCGAAAGATTTGAGATATTACATGTACTAGATCGGGAACCTCGTAAAGCCGCATTAACAATATGATTGATTCTCGAAAGAACTTTAATAAAGGTGAGTAGAATATTTATATCTGGAAAGTTTGAGGTTTTCAAATCATGATGCACTTGTTTGATTGAACATATTTATCTATTTGTATGAACCTTTTGACAAATAACATTTTGAGGGAAAATATGAAAATATGTATTGATCTGCGTGAATTGTGCTTGTGCTTGATCATAAATTATATTATATGATTTTATATCAAATATTTTTTTAATCTCAATCACTTGGTATTACTTGTTATTGTTTGTTATCATTTGATCTTGTTGGACATTATATGATTTTCTTGTGATTTCATTTTGGGCGTATCATGATTTGTGACCAATTGATACCATTGGATATGTGTGATTTCAGTTGGTACTATATCTACTATTTTTTTCGACTATTGCTATCAGTTGTTTGTTATCGATAACTAATGTCAATTGTTACTGTTTATCAATTATTTTTGATTGTTAGGCACGAGTAGCTTGGGCAATCAAATGAATTTGATGCATGGGATTCTTCCTTGACTACTCGTGGTGCATATTCCCATTCTTACTTTGACCTATTAGAGTGTCACCTTTTACGGTGAGTGAAAACGTGTGGGTCAGTGTTTGACCGACATCGATCCTACGTTACTATGAGTTAATCTGGATCATGAGCAAAGTGCTACTTGCGGGAACAACCCAGAGTTCTTAGGGAGCTAAGTGCTACGCGTGGGAGTCAGCTATAGTCTCGTACCCGAACACTCAACAATTGGACTAGCTATTTTGGAACGAGACAAAATCTCCCTATTGGCTCGACTATTAATTGTTACTATTGATTATTTTTGAAATAAGTTAGTATTACGTGTATATTCTAAATGTTCTAATTGGATAATTTATTATAATCTATTATTTCTAAAATATTTTAATTTTGGTAAAATATAAAAGTTATAATCTGATTAAGTTATATGTGATTGTTACTTGTGTGATTAACTAAATTATTGTAAATTTCATGTTTTAAAAGAATGCATTTTCATTTTCCCTCACCGAGATATTTTAGTTCACGCTGTCTTTTGTTAAAACCAAACTCTCCATATATCAATGCTAGTGAGAATGACCTTGACCTCGATCCTCCCGGTGAAGATCGACTCATTGTTTGGGGCTTCCTTCTATCGACCTTTTGTCATTGTGTTTTTATGTATATGAAAATGAACTGAAGGTGAGAGTTTTATTTATTTATTTATCTATTTATTATTATTATTATTATTATTATTATTATTATTATTAAGGTAGAATATTTTTTTGGGGCATTACAGGAGTGGTATCAGAGCTTGAGTGCAAAAACCAAAGATAGTGTCTTTGGCCTATGATTAGAATATCACTGCTATTTTGGACTTCAGAATTAGAATCTTAATAATGACTTTAAGTAGAGTGAGGATTAGCTGCCAACTTAATGTTGTTTGGGTAGGAGGTTGATACGAGTATTATTCATCTTTAGTTTGTCAAGTTTAAATACCTATTGTTCTACTATGAAACACCCACAAGGATTCCAATACTTATCAAACACTTGGTTATCTTGAAGTGTCATGCTCATTTTCAGAGCTCAATTTTTCATTGCTTATAATTCAGCATCAACTTTTTTTGAAATTTAGTTTTTTGTGTTACTTTTCTCTTCTTGTAATCTCAAGAGGAGACTTGATTATCAATGCAATATTGAACCATGATGTTCTAATGAGAAACCTGGACCTAACTAGCAATTGAAAAGGATTTGGAGACTTATTGAATTTAGAAAGTTTCATCAAAAGTGTAGCATGTGAACTTCTATTTGTCATCAATGCCAATTATTAAGATAAAGCATTCAATAAATTAATGATACAGGTCAACGAGTGGAAATCTTCAACATCCGAATGAGCTAAAACAATGAAGAGCTGAGAAAAAAATAAGAAATGACGCATGAACAAATCGATAAATTCAGAACACTACTTTGACATGGAAGGAAATCTTGTGAGCTCATTTTCTTCTTACTGAAAAATGATGTGCGGCTTTTGCGTAGAGGAGATGAACCAGAGAATTGGTGAAAACAACCTATTTAAGATGGGTGGTGCACCCAATAGAGACCCACCCACGTAGCATCCCACTGAGAAGACGATCCATTTGATCGCTAGCGAATAACGAGGCGACAGAATTAGCAATCTAAAACGATTGTAGTCCTGGGGATAATTCAGGTTTGACATAATGATTGTAAACAAGAATTTATAAACAAGTTGGCTATAGGACCGCGAGCGGAGAAGTGAAAGCTTGCTACCAGAGATAAGAAATGTTCGGGATAACGACTTGACCCCAAGGTAAGGTCATCATGAATTACGGGATGACATGTGGCACGGTGTCAGCTTAGCCCACACTCTCCATAACCAGTATAAATAAAATCTTGAGAGGAAAATGAAAGAAGGCAATTCATCAGTATCAACAGTGGTACTAAACTTGAGCATTGAACAAGCATATTTATAATAGAAATCTAACAACACCAACACTGGTGCTGAGCTACAACATTTAACTTTGCGTTAACGAGGGAACCATTCCAACTTAAAAAAAGTTAATTGAAGAGAGACGAGTAAATCTGTAAAGTGGGACAAGTTATTAAATAGATCAACCCAAATCTTAGATAATTAATATAAACTTATTTCATTCTATCCACATGACTTTTTTTACCTTTTAAGAATAACTTCCTCAGTTTGCTTACGTATATGTCACTCTTGCTTATGTGTATGTTTTTTATTGGGTTCGAATTATTTTCCAATGTTTTGACATAAATACTATTCTTTTTATACATGGGGTGTTGAAGGGTTTGTTTAGAAACTTGTAGCTTTATAAGCTCTCCAGCATCTTTTTTGGAGCACCTATAAGCTATATTCTTAATGCGAAAAATATTTAAGAGTTTAAAAGCTCTTGAAAATCCTATAAGTTATTTTATTAAAAATGATGGGTTTCCACAAATTTCTAATGATGATGTCATTAATGGCTTTAAAAAAATGAAGATACCATGGGTTTAATTGAAATTTCAGTTTATTTTGTTTTGTATTTTATTTTGCATCAAATTGTATGACCTTAAGTCCCTACTTGATTGAGTTTTTGGAGGAGCTTATAGTTTATTCTCTCATAATAAGCTCATTTAGACTATTTTGTAAGGACTTCCAGTAAGCCCCTGATAGCTTATTTGGTTGAAGAAGCTCATGTTAAGAGAATATACAAATCGTATTTTTTTCCTGATAAGATCTTAGCTTATTGAAAAATAATCCATTTTAATCCTTTTATATTGTAACAAATATTTTGTTTTATAAACAAACATATATTTTTACATTTTATGGAAATGTTGTTTTTAGATATAATTCATTATTATAATTGTTTCTCTTATCATTCCATATATTTTCTTATTTTTGTAAAAACTATTTTCGTAAGTCTTTATTATTATATTGTTATTATTATTATTATTATTATTATTATTATTATTATTATTATTATTATTATAAATTTATTTATTTTATTATTTTTCTTGCTTTTTATGTATAATATTTTGGAAAAATCCCCATATACTACTATAACATAAAACTCAATTCTCATTTAATCCTAAAAATCTTTGTATTCCCATATAAGACAAAATTACCCCATATGATCCTAATTATACATGGGATTGAAAAATTTGCCCATAGAAAGCTGAACAAATACAAATCTACATATTTATTTCTAATTCTCTCTCTCTCATCAACTCTAAGCCTTAATTTCCTCATATCCAAACCCCCAACATCACAAAATCATTCGAACTTGTCACGACGTAACCTCACTCAGCACCCATAAACTGGTGAGACCTCTGCGTGGTGATGATCACACAATAAGTTCGAAGGGTATGGGTCTCGGAGTTTTTCGCCAGTAGTTGAGGTTTCTGAATGGAGATAGAGGCGATGTTATTTTTATTATGTCTTGATTTGTTTATGGAGTGGGATATGATTGAATGGGTCTCGGAATCTTTGTATGCAGTTGAGGTTTTCGAATAGAGATGGAGGCGATGTGGGTTTTTTTTGGTGTCTTTGTTGGTTTGGCATGGGTTCTGATGGAACTGGAGTCGGGTGTGGTTCATTGAGTCAGTTAGTTCAAGGATCCATGCCATAGCTTTTGGTGAAGGACTCATGGCGGAAGCTATGGAGTTCCCGACAATATCAAAAGTGGATAATTAATTATATACATGGGGTCTAGATATGATATTCTTGAATGAGAGTTGTATAATATGGCAGTATCAAGGTTTCGCGGTGCAGTATGTAATTTTCTAAAATATTTGCGAAGTAGTATGTGATTTCCCAGACTTTGATGCAATTTCCCAGATTTTGGTGAATTTTCCGACCTAGATGAACTCCAGACTTAGTATCAAATTATGGCATTCTTGAGCAAGAATTGTATAAAATGGTAATATGTAAGTTTTCTAGATTTTACAGTGTAGTATGTAATTTCTCAAAAAATCCTGCAAAGTAGTATATAATATTCCTAGAATTCTGCGAAATAGTATGTAATTTGCATCAAAATCATGTGAAGTAGTATTTAATTTCCCAGATTTTGATTAATTTCTCAATTTTAATGAACTCTATAATTAGTATCAAATTTGAATAAGTAGTATGAAATTCCCGTAAATATTGAAGTGTAGTAATTTCTCAAAAATACTCCGAATTTGTATGTACTTTTTCAAAAACTTCTACGTAGTAGTATGGAAGAGAGATACATGCAAGGGATGATGGCCTGATTTAAATTTAATACTAGTATGTAATGCCAATACGTAATTTGTGCATCAATCCTTGGCGGAACAATATGTTTTTTTTGATCTTTAATGATGTATAGTATGTAACATCAACCAATATGAAATTTTTACAGTCACCATTCAGAAATAATTTGCTAATTTTTGAATTTAAACTAGTATGGAATACAAACCAATGTGACTGTAAAGAAATATGCTTAACAACTACTCTTTTGGAATTGATATAATTTGTTTTAGGTTGGCATGAACACATTTACAAGATTGAACCATTCTAATCAATGCACGCGAGCACCCATTCTAATCTTCATTTAGCACCAGAGTAGGTTACTAGTTTTTTAAGGTTGATTTGGGATATTGATTAGAATATTTGAATAACGTGAAGCTGGGTGTATTGTACGACCACCTTTCTTGAATGGATCGAATTATCCCTACTAGAAACTATGATGAAAGTTCTCTTACTTTCACAAGGGGTTGAATGTTGGAAGACGATTGAATATGGTTGGTATTAGCCAAAAATACAAAATAAAAAGAATGAAGAAGTTCTAAAGCTATAATCATTGTGGACCGATGTTGATAAAGTGACATGTAATTTAAATTGGAGGACTTTATATCCAATATTTAAAGTGGTTGATGGAAATTAGCACAAGATGATCTCAACACGCAATATTGCCAAAGATGCATGTATCATACTACACGAACAACTTGAAGGTAATGACTCTGTAAGAACACCCAAATGTCAACTTCTTCAAACACAATTTGATGATATGCGCACGAGTAGAGATGAAAATCTTGAATTGTGATATTGTTAATCAACGTTTCAATCATGGAGCACCTTTTATGAACTAACAGGTTCAGGAGATCTTGAGATCTCTACCTGAGGTTAAAGATAAAAGTCATTGCTCCAAGACATCAAATAACATTGCTTCCATGAAGATTAATGAGATATTAGGTGAACACAAGACTTACAAGTCAAACAATGGCTAAGATAATATCAAACAAAAGGATTTTTCTTTCAAGATAGACTTGTTCTATCAATAATCTGGAGATGATGAAAAGGAGAAGATGGCATTAGATGATTTTAATCAAGTTATGGTGGTGCTTGCCCAAATTTATGACCGAATGATAAATAAATCAAGTCAATATCTTATATTAGGTAGGGATGTCAAAAGAAATCAATATCACGAGTGCGTGGGTTTTGGACATTTTCAAGATCACTTTCCCAATTTTCTTAGAAGACAAAAGCCACTCAATATCACTTTGGGTGTTAATAAACCAAATGAAAACATCGATCTAATGAACTTCTAAACAATATGACTTTGTTTCATTCTTATATGAATTAAATGTATTTGACTTCACATGTTTAGACGCACTGTCCTGACAATAGCGACTCAGGTGATTTGTTGTTCCAAAAGATATATTTTAATTATATATTGTTCTAATGATAAAACAGCTCCCACCGCTGAAGAGATGCACAATATGTATGAATAATTTGTTGAAAAGTGTACTAAAACTATCCACGTCATTAAGAATTTCAAAACTCGAGTGAAAGAGCTTAACGGGTTTAAAAACCAAATAGACATTGACTACCTTCGAGATGAGTTTCTTAATTTGAGAGAAGCTGACGGAGAATTGAGTGAAAGTTTGAACAAATGTCTTTTATGTAACATGGAGCAAGAGGACGAGTTGTTGTTGATGACTATTCAAATAGACATATTTAACTTCAAAGAAAAGATATCACAACAGGTGTGTAATGACAAAGATTAAATTGTTGATTCTTATTAAAAAAATGAGGTTTTTAGAACACATAAAATGCTTAGAGAAAAAGATGTAGCGGTACAATATCTGAAAGTAGGTCTTTCTCGTATCATAAATGATAAGACTGTACTTACTGTCGAGATGAACAATGCCAAAAAAATAATGAAGAAATCCAATTTTAGTATGGCTAAATTAGATGAGTTACTAGTCATGGGTAAGAGAACAATTAATCATGATGGAATATAATTCAATAAATGAATTCTAATTCTACATACGGTAACACTTTTGGTAAGTCTATGCACACTATTCCTCCAACTGATAAGATACCAATGTCAAATCTTTTGTCCCTAATTTATTTGTACAACAACCACATAAAGGTGTCCAGCATGCTGCAAGATACATGTTCAAACACCAGAGAACAAATATTAGAGAAAAAGACAAGTAGTTACAACATGTCACTACTATGGCAGACATGGTCACATTCGACCTAAGTGCTACAAGATGTACGATGACTTGTTTACTGGTGATGTTGAAAACATGAACTGAAAATTGGGACTTCCATGGAATCCCTGTGAAAACACCTATGACTAAGATTGATTTGATAAATCATGCTCAACTTAAGGTTTGGGTTAAGAAGTATGAGTCTAACTATGTTTCATCATTACTTCCATGTCATGAAACTCATAGTAGGGCTTGGTACTTATAGTGGTTGTTCACGCCACATGATTGGTGTTAGATCGAATATTATTAATTTTATTTTAGTTGACGAGAGTTGTTACTTTTGAGGATGGTTCAAGGAGAAGAATGATTGGAAAGGGCACACTCAATATGAGTGGGTTGCCGAAACTGAGTGATGTCCTCCTTATTAAGAATCTAAAAGTTAATTTAATTAGTGTTAGTCAACTTTGTGATGAATAGATGTGTGTTAGCTTTAATAATAAAAATTGTTGTATTTATGATAAACTTGATAGTATTGTTCTTATAGGGAAAAGATCAACATATAATTATTATCCGGTCGAATAGGACATTGTTTCTCTAACCTTTGTCATGATAATTATGTTGACTTGTTTAAAGTGCTAGCTTGAAATTAAAGATTGTAAAACGTGTGAAACACACCACTTTGTTAAGCAAAGGTTAGAGAAACGCATGTTGTTCCAACAAATGAGGGTGGGAGTGATGTTTTCATTCAAGAGTATGCCTCGAATATAGTAGCTTAGAACTTTAAGTACAACTTGTGATACGTTTAGTTGTGTCCTTTTCAAACCATGTATGCAAAATCACTCCATATGCTGTTTAGAAATGTAAGAAATAAATCTTGTGTCCACTTGTTAAGGTGAATGTCATAAGTAGTATTGGTTTTCTATTTGGGTGTCCTTATAAGTTGTACTAACTTATTTTGTAATAACATGAGTGACTTCAATATTTCTAAAAATCATGTCCTACATCCCAGAACCAATATTATTAATATGTGGTATCACTTCATTAGGGATCAATAGAGGAATGATTTATTATTTTCAGAGCATGCTCAAACCGAACACCAAATTGATAATAACAAAACCTTTTGATGCTAAAAATTTATTTACTTGAGGAAATTATTAGGAATTTGCATCATGTGAAGTTATAATACTCTATTATCATTAGGCAATTCTTTATTTTTCTATTTTTCTTCCCCTCTTGCATTTTGGTTGAAATGGATAAGCTATGATTTTATCTGTCCCTGATGTTCCAATAATATACCATAAAACTCCTATTTGATTTAAATTAGATACTACATTTTTAAAGGGTAAATAATTATATGCATCCTGTACTATACGCATTTTTTGGTTTGCATCCTAACATTTCTTTTGTAATTTAATGCATCCTGTACTACACAAAATTTTGAAAGTGCATCCTCCGGCCAGCCAACTCGCCCCGACTCACCGGAATTCGCCTCAACTCACGAGTGGGGTTGCATCATTTCAAACACATATACTTCAGGATGCATTTTATCAAACTAGTATACTCCCGGATGCATTTATCAAAACTTACCAGAACTTTTTAATTTTCAAAATTTAATAATTTTTTTTGTTTTAAATCAATTTTGTAGGTATATTATATCAAATTAATATATTTTTTTTGATGAGAAGTACGTTTGGTAAGTACAAGATAAATACACGTGATTAAAGATTTTTTTAATATACAAGAAAACTAATATAAGATGATTTAGCAATGGAAGCGATAAAGAAAGTTGAACAATACATGTTATAAAACTTACATAAGTTATAAATATTGTCATATAAACAATATTCGAATTATTATAATTTCATTGCTTGTCAATTTATATTTTTCTTATTTAAAATAAAATAAGATCCGAATATTATTTTATCATAAACAATAATATAACAAGAAAATGAGATTATCTTAATATAGACAAAAAATATTATCTATTAAACTTGGATTGTTTATATACATGTTCAAACTTAAATAAGTTATAAACTTTATCATATAAACAATATCCGAGTTTAATAGATAATGTTAAATTTTCTTTTCTATAATAATATAATTCCATTTGCTTGTCAATTTTTCTTTATTTAAAAGAAAATAATCTCATCTTATATTATTCAACTTTCTTTATCTATTGCATTATTAAATCAACTTGTGTTAAACTTCTTCTATATTTAAAAAAATGAAATCTTTAATCATGTGTATGTGTGTGTGTATTCTTATATATTTGAGTGTATGCTGTCTAACGTGCTTTTTATTATCATAAAACTATATTAATTTGATATAATATACATTAAAAATAAATTCAAAACCAAGAATTTATTAAACTTTGAAAATCAAAAAGTAGAGGTGAGTTTTGATATATGCATCCTGAAGTATACGAGTTTGATAAAATGCATCCTAAAGTATACTGGTTTGAAAATATGCAACCTTACTTGTAAGTCCAAGTGAATCCGGCGAGTCGGGGCGAGTTGGCTGGTCGGAAGATGCACTTTCAAGATTTTATGTAGTACAGAATGCATTAAATTACAAAAAAAAAAACAAAAAAAAAACGTTAGGATGCATACCCAAAAAACGTGTATAGTACATGATGGCTACAATTTTTTCCCTTTTTTAAAATACTGTAGTGTGAAAGTTGTTGCGACAAGAGTAACCCACATATAGAAAATGCGAAATATGTGACAGCTACTAATACGTTTTATTCAAATGATGTGTTCTTGGCTGTGATAAGGATGCTAGTAATATCAGTTTAATTCACTTTATTTTGTTTACCAAATTTGAACTTTGCTTTGTCACAGGGTAGTCCTCCGACTTAAGAGCAAATGTGCACATAATGAAACTTGATGTAAAGATTAGCTCTACCAAGCAGAGTGTAGCCTTCGGACTTTATAGCTGTTGTGCACATAATGAGAAGTGATATACTTGTTTGATCTATCACAATAAAACAAATCTGAGGGCTGCTTTCCTATATAAGTGCAATTGGTATATAAAGATAAGTGCTTTCCTATATGTATTTTTTTTTTTTTATAATCTTTTTGACATATATTGCATTTGAAACTCTCAAGGATATTTCTTTTGTTAAGGTGACTTAGTTTTGGCAAGAAATATGATTTTTGGTAAATTCATTTTGGGTCTTGTGTATAACTAACTCAATTTTTTTTTATCTTTTTCTTTTTGGATGGATATCGACGCGTTGCTAGCACAAGCAATATAGTAAGTTATTTTGGAGAATACATTATAGAGGTTATTTTTGGAAGTTGTTTTTTATTTTTTCTTTTTGAAGGGTCACAAGCATTCCTATTCTCCTGTAAAGCTGCTGCTCTGACTAGTTTAATTTCTCATGCTTCTTAAGGCTTGTATGTAATTGATTAGTTTTATCTCTCTAGCTTCTTTGTTTAATCTCAGAAATCTCATTTACCAATGGCTTGTTCGCACAGTGACAAATAGTTGTTATTGTGCTTGAATCTCATGCAAATCTTCCCACTTTGTTTATGGAATTTTGGTACTAAACATTATCGTCAAGTATTTTTCGTAATCGAATATGTGATTTCCCACCTTATGTGATCAAAAATTTTTTTTAATGATATTTGAGGGATAATCACTTCATGAATAATTGAAAAATAAGATTCTTACTTTTTTTCTAGTTTTTTAAAAGGGCATATAATAGCTATAAAAACTAGCCCGGTTGTTTAACCTAAATATAAAACTAAAAAAAATCAATTATCTTTTAAAATAAAAATACGAGTCCTAAAGAGACAAAAAATGAACATTAATTAGTGAGTGAGCTTCATGTTAAAAAAAAAAGTCAATAAATAAGTGTTTTTAATTTATAATCTTTAGAAGGGCAAGATCTTAAAATTATTAATATTATATAAAAACTATAAATTCCACAATTATATATAAAGAATCAAATACTAATTTTGAAACATTATGATATTGAGATGCCTGTGGGCTAATCCTCTATTCAAAATGATTTTTCTTATGATTTATTTGTTGAGTTGGTCAATGTTGAGAAAACTGTTGTTGGTACAGGCGTTCACCCATTGGCATTTTACTCACAAAAGAGGGAGAAATGTAGTGTCTCATATGCAAAGGAAAGGTTGTGGATATTTTACTTAGAGGATGTTTTTGTTCAGGGGGAGCGAGTGTTGAACTCAGGGAGAGTTTAACTTCTTTTGGGTTATCCCCATGCATATTCTTATAGCAAAATCACTTATCATTTCCAAAAAGTATTGTTTGAACAATTAACTAACTTACCTTTATAGGTTTGTGATCAAAAGCAAAAGGGGAGATTGTTAATATGTGTGAACTGGCAAATTGGTTACAAATGTATTACTAATTATTTCTTAATGATTCACTTTTCTTATATGACATGTCTGGTTGAATAAATGGGTTTTCTGGGATTGTATTGTTCATGTCTTGATTCAATGAACCAGATGGTCTGACAACCTGCTTTCCTTGCATGAACTTGCTGGACTAACTTGATATTATGTTTCTTGGTTGGTTGATTATTACATGAAGGTAGATATTAAATTGATAATATAAATATATTTATTATTATAATTGATCACAAGCAAGTTGAATGATCGTGTCTCATATACATTGTACCAACAATTGCCTTTCTATATATTGTCTGAACGGACTAACAACCCGATTTACTGAGAGTATGTTTCAAGTTGATTGATATTGGTCGACTCTAATTGGAGTATCATAATGGTAAAGATCTCTAGCAATGATTGAAAACTCGCAAGCAAAAACTTGGTGTAAATAGAAACAATTAATCAAGTATCTTTGAATAGATATGTAAATATATTTTCTTTACAAATGCATTAACCATTTGTTATTTAAATAGTTGTCTCATGCATATTGTTTAAATACGCTTTGAGAGAGAGAAAAAACATAGGCAGAATTCGTGCCCTTGTATTTAGCTGTATTTCGTTTGAGTCTATCGTTGAGTATTTTTCGACAAGTTTATTTTAGCGAGTTTTTTAATTCTTTATTACTGTTCTTTTGTTTATTGATTGTATAATAAGCACGAATTATTATTACAAACCGTTTGTTATAACTTGTACAGTGCACACGAGCACCCATTCTAAATCTTTCATCCATCAAATGTTATTCGAACATTATACTACCTAACATTACTTAATCAAATGGCCAATGAGCAGAACATATCAGAATAAACATAACTAATTGAAAATCCCTTGGCCTGGAGACAATATATTTCTTAGATCAAACAAATTCTTCCTATTGTTAAAAGTTTTCCACTTGAAGCCGAAATGGCTAATCCATTCTTTCTTGGTTTTGTAATTGGGAAGATACTGCTTCACCTTGATGCCGGCCTTTTTGCAAACATTTAGAACGTCGTTGTTGAAAGTATCGTATATCCCATATTCCCCCTTCTGAGCTATATGTAGTAGTCCAAGAGTGTAAATGACACCATTATCTGCCGATGTTACTTCTGGTGTTACTGCAGACATTCTATCATCCCATCTGCAAATTTATGCCATAACACTTTATCAATCGGATCAAAATATTGAGTAAATTCTGCTCTACCAATTAATTAAAAAAAAAAGAGGTTTAAGCTAATTACTAAAATAACTGAGTTTTTTTTTTTAAAAATATTTAGGTCAAACCTTGTGTTTTTGTTTTCTTTCTTAATAAGATGATTACCTTGTTTTGTTTAATGGATAGAAAATGTAAAGTCCAGGTGTCGAGCTAAGTCGGCTGGGCAGCATGCCGGCCAAAACGTTCTCGTTGAAATCAAGTATACCGGACTTAGGTATAAAGAGATTGAGCCATGGATGAGATAGCAATGATCCCATCTCTGGAGTGTCCAAATTTCCAACTCTGTCAAGGAAACTAAAGAAAGTGGCATCTTTGCTGAAATTGAGCCCTTTAATGAAGCTCAACTTATTGTGCAACGTTTCAAATTCCTGACAAGAACCA
Source organism: Phtheirospermum japonicum (assembly GCA_014905375.1). Classification (NCBI taxonomy): domain Eukaryota; kingdom Viridiplantae; phylum Streptophyta; class Magnoliopsida; order Lamiales; family Orobanchaceae; genus Phtheirospermum; species Phtheirospermum japonicum. The sequence goes on along the minus strand of BMAC01000016.1, from coordinate 2,870,352 downwards.
CAAGTCATTTTGGTTGTGTAATTTGCATGTGTGCATATGTGGACGTTTGTGCATTTTAATGCATTATGGGAATAAATAATTAGCTGAAACAATTGAAATTAAGTAATACCTCATTAATAGTCTTAGCAGTTTGATTGTCGTAATAAATAGCCAATTCTATGGAGTAGAGGATACTGTGATTCTTCAACAGAGCGGCAATCTGAGATTGCTGGGACGAAGAGATTGGGAAGAGAGGGCTCCATTGATTTGTTATAGTGCTCGCATTTAAGATTAGAAAACCTTCCACATAGCTTGAGACATTGCTAGAGATAAGATATTCTTGGTCTTTTGTGAACAAGGAGAAATCACTGTAAATAAATCTCGCCCATTTTACCTATATATATGAGCATGGGAGAGAAGAAAGCATAAGATCACACAAATTAAAGTTGAGACGAAGTTGGGAGGTTTAAATAAATAAGAAATGCATCCTGGTTTTTTTTTTTTAGGGTATTGTTAAGAATTTACTAAATATTAACTTTAAAATAATAGAAATAAATATTTATTTGAATGAAATATAAAAATTCATGTAGTATAAAATGAAAATTATTGAGGCAGTGAGAAAGAAATGAACTTTAATCCACACACATATATATATATTTCATCCGTTTAATTATATAGTTAAGTTTTGACTTTCACACAAATAAAAGAAAATATTGGAAATGACAAATATATAATTTATTTCATAATGGTTTTTAATGGAGGGTGCTAATTATATATATATATTTGGGATTTCCCAAAAAAAAAAAAATATTGAACTATATATTGCGATGGATGAATTATTTAGTAAGAAAATTTGTAACACTATTTGATTCTTTTTAGATATTGTGTGGATGAGATTGACGATAGAAAAAAGAAATGAATGAAAATTAAAGTTTTTGAAAATTCTATATCCAATCACAATTTGAGGAAAAAGTTTATTTCTGTTAGGCGAGAATGAAATTATTTAATATCCAACAACACTCTTTAGGGAGCACTTGCTTATTATTTCTTTTTGAAATTTTGTTCAATTTGAGTTTTTGTCTTTAAAATATTTTTCAATTCACTTTCAATCTCTAACCCATCACTTCAATCATTATAGTTGTAGATTGATAATAGTTCATGTGTTGTCAAGACTATAAGTACTTATAGGTTAGCTAACTGCTAAAAGCATACACCATGTAGGGATTAAGTTATGTGCCTTGAGGGTTGCAGATGAATTTTTATTTCTTCATAGATATGATTGATGTAAGAAAAAAAACATGTTTATTTCTTCATAGATACTTACACTTTTTGGTGCTGTATCTAGGACAATTCTTGCTTTGGTTATGATTCCAAACTGTCCCAAACCACCAAGAACTCCGAAAAATAGCTCCGGATTTTCATTCGGTGAGCAAGTCATGAATTCCCCTTTACCTAATCAAAGAGAGGAGAAAATAAATAAATTATTATAAGGTATATAATTGTGCGCACCGTTGAAAGTCTTTTTCCTTCTATTTTATTTTATTTTCATTTGAAAAATATTACTTTTAGAATTGTTTTAAATAAGCTTATGAATTTTTTTTTCTCTTTTAATTATCCTATGTTTTTTAAGAAAACTACATTATTATGTTATTTTATTATTATTATTATCATCATTATCGTTTGACTCTATAAATTGGCCTATAATAGAATTAAATAAAAAAATTCTCTCAACCAATTAAAAATATATTGTGCAATTATTAAAAATTAACATATAAATATTGTCAACGAGATTGGTAATAAAAATAAAAATAATTAAATTTACAATGTCAAAATTCTATAAAATAACAATAAAAATAAATAAGATAAATATTATTATTTTACATATGTATGTTTATATATTTCTTATTTTTTTAACTAATTAATCAAATAAATTAATTAAATACTTTTATTAGAATCAACTACTTTTCAAATCAATTATCACTTCTCCACTAGCTTATTCTAAATTCTCAACTGTTGGCTAGTTTTTCACAGTTACAAATATAACATATGGGTTTCACGCACAAGTAAAATGTCGGACTGTTGAATTTCAAAAGTATGACTCAACTCATGTTCACGAGAAAGGAAAAGGAAAGAAAGAGGAATATTACATGAATTAAGATGGGGAAATTATGAACCAAGTCAACAACCAATATAAATGTGATTTTTTGTCCATTAAAAAAATCCCTTAAATCTCTCTATCAGTATTGAATATAAATAAACCGTTTCAAATCCTTAAATTACAACTAAATGCTAGTATAATACATAAATAATTCATAAATCAATCACACAAAATCAAAATACATGTTTAGGAATATAAAAAACAACATTTCAATATTCTAAAACACTTGATGCTCAATCGTAAAATAAACCAAAAGTCAATTATGTTGATCCATAGTTTTTACATGAAACGTAAATAAACCAAAAGTCAACTATATTGATCCATAATTTATTTGCATCAATTGTAAATAAACAAAAAATTAACTATGTTAATCCATATTTTTTTTACTAGGTTTATTTTTTGTTTTTTCTTGTTTGTGATATTTGGATTGTAGATACCTTAATAGAAATTATATTTCATCAAGTTAATGTTGAAAAGTTTATCATGGTTCTTGTATCATAAAATTCACTAGCTATTTCACATTAAAACAACTAAATACAGATAATAAAGTATAAATTCCACAAATAATACATAAATATCACGCAATGTAGGAACGCTTCAAATTAAATAAAATAAAATTGAAGTGATGTGAGATTGAAGGAAGGGAGAGAAAAAGAAACTTAAGTGCATGTATAGAAAATTAAAGTTAAAATCAAGGAGAATAAACATTTGTTTAACAATCACGTAATTCATGAATAAAAAAATACGTCAAAGATGAATGTGGACATAAAAAAACCATATAGTATGGAAATATGTTACTCCATAGATAATATAGGAAAAAAAATAAAAATAAAAATAATTATTGATGTCATTTTCCCACAAGATCTCGTGAGTTTTGACTTCATTGCAAAAGAATTCTCAAGTTACAAGATTTGCATCCGACTGAAAATTATTAACTAACTATTTTTAACAATTAGTAACTTTCTTATGCCATATTTATTTTTCATAAGAGCAATTTCATTCTTTAATTTTTAGCTATCATAATATTTTTCTTGTTCAGGACTTAGAAGAACCAATTAGAAAATAAAATCACGCAAAATACAAGAGATGGTATATGGTGTGCGAGATTATACGTATATTATATGTAATGATATATGCTATTAATTACCTGTTACAACTTCTAGTTGAAGAACATTGCTGATCTGCGGGCCCCGCAAGAATGCTTGTCCGCTGATCCCAGCGTTAGACAACGTCCCGCCCACAGTCAAGTACAGATAATCGGTCCACGACACCGGCGCCAGCCCGTGCCGAAGCGTGGCCCGCAACACGTCGATCCACAGCTGCCCACCCTCGACATCCGCATAATACCCGGACGAGGCGTTCCCGCCAATCTCAATCCTACCGGGAACACTCAACGCGGTCATGTTCACCACCACGCCGCCGAGTGCCATGGCCTGTCCCCGGACGGAGTGTCCGTGCCCCCTGGCGGCGATGGTTTTGTTGGACAATGATCTGGTAAGATTAATTATGTCGTCGACCGATGAAGGCTGTAGAACATAAGAAGAAACGTTATGAAATATGTTTCCGTAGTCCCTAGAGGCTTCTGTGATGGAGAGTGAATCGTTATGAAGCCGGTTTTCGAACGAGTCGGCGGCGGTTGTACGGATAATGCAGATTAGGAATATTAAGAATAGAGAGATATGTGGAGGGATGCAAGGGGGACTTGCCATCGCCATTGCCATTGGAGAGGTATTAGAAAGAAAGAAAGACAGACCAAGTGTTGTGGTATTTGTTTTGGTACTTCAAGGGATATATATATACATATATATATATAGATATATGTTGGTACTAATATTAAATTTTATGCCTATTCTGACTATCGGTAATCGAATTATGCTTCTTCGTATAGTAATGGTAATCTTCCTTATATATCAACTAAGCGTGAGACATTTGATTTAGAATATTAATATTTATTCTGAATAGTCTATTCAAATGTTAACTTTCCAATTAATATAAAGGACTATACAAGAATACTAATAATTTATTATAGAATTTTATTATACTAGTATGTAATTTTCTTTTAATGTAATTCTATTCTATTAGTACGAAACAATTGAGATATAGTATGTTATAGTAGTACAAAATTAATTTAACAATTTTTTTTCAATATAATAAAATTTCATACTACAATTACAACTGTTTTTTTTATATATAATCCTTGTTCAAGAATAACTAGTATGCAATTATATCTTTATAAGTGGTATGTAATTCAATTTCATTACTAGTAGTATGTAATTCAATTCATAAAATAGTGTAGTATGGAATTCAATTTCATTACTAGTAGTATGTAATTCAATTTTCTATTTTTTTTTAATCTCTATCCTCCTTTATCTCCTACGTTCTCTCTTTTCCTTCCTATTAGAATTTGACCCGCACTTCGTTGTGGGACAAATTTATATTCAGTAATTCTTAAATTAATTTATAAGATGTTAGATAAAAGTGAAAAATATAAAAGAGTTGTAAATTATTATTAATAATAACTTCTCTTAACCATGTTATATCATTGATTCACTCTCATAATCAAAAATTTAGATGTTGGGTTTTAATTATTTATATTATATAAAAATAAGATTGCATTATAACATTAAATCGGCTAATACATGCAACTCCAAAAGGTTTAAGTGTTTTCTTTTAATTTTAGGGTTCTTTTTTAGTTTTTAGTTTCTCTACTTCCTGATTTTATTTTGTTTTGTTTTTAAGATTTTTTTTGGTTTTAGGTAATTTCTTGTAGGTCTCCTAGATTGATTTTTTAATTTTAAAAATTAATTTTGAGGAGTTCGACTAACGGTTAACGATTAGGGTGTCAATTTGCCTCAATATACAACTATAAAATGCATCCACTTTGAATATGAGCTCTAGTTCAAACATATTTGTCTATTACGTAAATGTACTTAGTAGGGCAACTTAATATTATTTAATATATTTATATATTGATGTATGTTTATTTTACAAGTAATATATCTGAAATTTTAATTTAATGTATTCATATGGTCAGTGACCTGATCCGTGATATAACAATTGTATGTTCTATCTAGTGGAAATAAAAGAAAAGAAAAGAAAATGTTATCCTTCTTGACTCTCTAAACTTTCCTATATTATAATATAGGTAGATTAAATACATTAAGTTATGTATCTTTAAATAAATATTCTTTATACAATATAATTCTCCTTTACGTAATATACATTTATTAATAATAGTCATTCATATTATAAAATTTCGACATTATTAGATTAGGTGTTCTAAAATAATAACTCTTTATACAATATAATATTCTTTTACTTATATAAATATTTATTAATAATATATCATCTTAAGACTTGAGTTTTATTCTTTTACTTGAGAATTGTATTACAAAAATTAAAAATAAAAAAATACATAGAAAAAATTTTTTTAAATACAAAATATAGTAAAAAGAACCAAAGAAAAAAACTTAAATAAATAAATTAAATGATAAGTTTTATGGCTGCTAACTAAGGACAAAAATATCAAATAAGAATTTAAAATATGAAAGGGAAAAAGAAAAATGAATTTCATTCTTAGAACAAAAAATTTGTGGTGACGGAATTTAATGGTTTGTGGAGAGAAATATAAAGTAAATTACAAAGAAAGAATTTAAAAAATACATTCTTTAAATAAATAGAATAATTATTATTTAAAATGCTAAGAATAAAAATGCTATAATTTAAAATGTAATTTAATGAAGAAATAAAATTACACTAATGAATTGAAATTTTAATTTAATGTATTCATATGGTCAGTGACCTGATGCGTGGTATAACAATTGTATGTTTTATCTAGTGAGAATAAAAGAAAAGAAAATGTTATCCTTCTTGACTCTCTAAACTTTCCTATATCATATAGGTTGATTAAATACATTAAATTATGTATCTTTAAATAATTATTATTTATACAATATAATTTTCCTTTACGTAATATACAATTATTAATAATAGTCATTCATATTATAAATATTTCAAAATTATTAGATTAGGTATTCTGAAATAATAATTCTTTATACAATATAATATTCTTTTACCTTAAGATTTGAGTCTTATTCATTTACTTGATAATTATATTTTAAATCAAAAATAAAAAATACATTAGAATTTTTTTTAAATCCAAAATATAGTAAAAGAGCCAAACACATTAAATCACCAAAGAAATAAATTTTAAATAAAAAAAATTAAATTATAAGTTTTATGGCTGCCAATTAAAGACAAAAATCTCAAATAAGAATTTAAAATATGAAAGAGAAAAAGAAAAAAGAAAGAAAAAAGAATTTCATTTTTGGAACAATAAATTCGTGATGACGGAATTTAATGGTTTGTGGAGAGAAATATAAAGTAAATTACAAAGAAAGAATTTAAAAAATACATTCTTTAAATAAATATAATTATTATTTTTTAATATTCTAAGAATAAAAATACTATAATTGAAAATATAATTTTATGAAGAAAAAACTACAGTAATGAATTAGATTTTCTAAAATTCAATTTGTTTGCTAAACAATAATCAATCACAACTTTTACCATAAATTAATACAGCATATAAAGCTAGTTATAATTTGGAAAATAAAATTATACTAATTGATTTGATATTTAAAATAACTTCTTTTTGTATAAGACTTATTAAAAACAAAACCAAAAAAGAAAAAAGAAAGAAAAATCAAAAGAAAATAAAGAAGAAGAAATAGAAAGAAAAAAGAAAAGGCAAATAAAACAAAACCAAAAAAGAAAATAAATAATAAGAAATAGAAAAGAAAAAAAAAACAAATCAAATTGTGCCAAATTGCCTACCCAAAAACCGGCAGGCCACACACACACACACACACACACACACACACACACACATATATATATAAAATAGGTATAGATTTAAATATCTTTATAAACTATATGACAATTTTGAAATAAGAAATAATTGTATTTTAGTATGATTTTTTGTTACTTTTTTATTTAATATAAATTTCAACTAATAAACACAAAATTCAATAGATTAATATAAGTTCGGCTGGATGAGACTATATGAAATTAAAAAGAAATAGTATGAATTTTGATAGGAGGTTGAGGGTTAGTTAGTATATGGTAAATAAGTTGGACTTTTCTAATTATAGGTACCCGTTGTACTTGTCTATCGACATGTACCCCTAAATTTACCATTACATAGTGTGTTAATTTAATCACATCTATCCATTTGAGTTCAACAATGTACAATTGAATTTTGCAGTTGTACACTGTTGTACTTTTTATATTTTAAATAATAATAATTATTATTATTAAATTACCATAAAAACTTTTAAATAATCTTAATATTAAAAATATAATTCTCAATTTAGTGTTTATTATATAATTTATAACATAACCTTTCAACTTTTTTTTTTCTTAAATCTAACCATGAAGATTTGTACTTTGATTTTACTCTTTACATGATTTGAATTTTAAAAATAAATCAAAATTCATTATTGGTTTGAACAACTTCTTGTGTTTTTCCCTAACCATGAGAGAGGATTTTCGTGAGACGGAGATTTCATAATTTATCAACATCGGTCGTCCCACATAGGACTAACCCATTCAACCATCGCTTCCTCGCTGAAAGCAATGGGCTTGATGAATTGCCCGAAAGCAATCTGTGAAACATATTTCGTGTGTTCCTTTTTCTATGCAATTCAGCCGATAAAAAGTCAGTTAGCCTTTTTTGAATTGAAATTGATGCTAAGTAGTCATTGGAATTTCCCAAAGGAGTGGGGCGGGGAGGATCCTGGTCTTACCAAGGCAACCACTTGTAGAGGTGCCCATAAGGTGTTTGATCAAATGATTGAATCAACTAATTCGATGAATTGCCTGAAAGCAATCTGCCTAAAAACAAAAAGACATTGAGGTGTTGAATCTACCCTTTAGTTAGTAATATGATAAATGTCTCTTGAAGAATGGATATCATAGATAAATTTTCATTCACGATATTTACTTATGTTTGTTTGCTTGGGAAATCTTCTTTTAACATTGCACCCTTAAATTTGCTCAAATTTGAGGAATAAGTTCTTATTGGTGGAAACTAACACTCTAAATGTATTTTTATTCCCATACAGGTTGATGGAGCAGAAATGGTGATTGTTCAGTTTCTCTTAAGTAGTTGTGTAAGATTATAAGGTTTTATCAATTTAGGTATTTTGTCATTAGACTAGTCAATCTCATTTTTTTTATCATCCCAAATGACACTTTGTCTGACTTTTATGCTTCTTTAGTTTAGGGCACGTTTTTTTTAGGATATGAGTTGAAACCTTGTAGTATAGGTTAATATGTAGTAATTTTGAAAGTTATTGGTTATGCATGCAGGAACTTGATTGGAAAAATTTCTCATGTAGATGACACTTGCAGGGCCTTTTTTTTTTGGAGTGTATACTTGAGAGTATTTTCAAGTACTAATTTTATTTAAGATTGGTTTTTCTTAAACCGGGTTCTGATTATATGAGATATATAGTTCTTATCGTTTTGCATTTATTTCAGAAACTCAAATAGGTAATGGTGATACGAGACACATAGGTTACAAGATCGCCATGTCTGTGGTTTTAATATAGTTGTTGTGAGTATGGCCAAATGTCAAAACTTTGTGCGCATTTTATAGAAATGTTTGATATTGATAAATGTCTTTATTTTACATGATTTAGAATCTGGTCATTGTTGGACGTATTCGTGACAAAGCCAATGTTGTGACACAAGTGCCGATATGATGTATATTTTCAAAATATTTATTGGAACTTTAATTAAGTACTTATTGCTGCAATATTCATGATCCGTATTAATGTCTGTCATAGAATACCGAAAACATGGAAGTGTCTTATTTATTTATTTATTGCATTAAATTGTTTATGATAATTGTGGTTGCACGTCCGGGTTCAAAAGATGAAGATAATATATTGGTGTGGGTTTATACAACACAAGTGGTGCATTTATCGACAAAAAGTGGCTCCAACTTGAAGTAGTTTACTCTGCATCCCCTGGAAATCTTTTACATTTGGTATGGATTGAGATCATTAATTTAACACTACACTTTTCTAATATAATCTCATTTTAAGAAATTTTATAATTTTATCATTAAATAATAAAAAAATTATTTTTGATGCCCATTCTTTTACCATCATTTGTACTGATGTTTACTGGCTCATGATATAATATATCAGATCGTTCTTTCATAAGTAAATTAATTACAAGAAATACCCTACCATCTTTTTAAATTATAAATATCCCCTTTATACTATTTTATAAATTACATCGTAATACCTTAAGGGATAATTTTACAAGATAACTTGACATTTTTTTTAATAATTAGGCCAATCCCACCGTTAATATTTTTGATCGAAATAATGTAATTTTTATGGATGTTTCTATTCGTCAGGTGACTCCAAGTAGAAATTTTCCGAGTCTATAAGCTTGAGAATGAGGAGTTCACCACCAAACTGGATGAATCTATTACATGATGATCAAGATCCTGTATTTTCAATTTATCCACTCTCTTTTTTTTTTTTTTCTTTCGGGCATATTAACCCAAACAAAAGAATTATATGAAATTTATTATTTTATGTTATTTTGGTTTGGACTTTATCATGAGGTGACTTATGTGTCACTCAGAGTGTGGTTGTGGCTATGAGACATTTTGTTGTTACTTGGTGATCTTGAACCTCAAAGTGGTGACGTGTATATTGTAGTAGAAAAGAGGTCTGGTAATTAGAAACGTATCAACGAGTTGTATCCTAATATCCATTGCTATTTTCTTAAGTGGAATACAACTACATGGAAGATATATTATATTCTAAATATCAAAGTCTTAAAGGCAAGAGTAGACAATATGTGAGGTAGAGGAAGTTCTTTTCTCACCGGTTGCATGAAAGAGGGGTTACGATACCCACTATTTTACATAGTCGACGACTCACACACAAATTCATAGTTGATCGATATACGATGTTTGGATCTTTGAGATTGTGGTACGTTATAACCCATCAAAGAAATTGTGAAGCAGGATGTATAGTGGGGCTACTAATGTAATGTTATAATATTAAAAGGAGGGCTTAAGTATTGGTACTCACATTGTTTTGCCTGTGATATTTAGTGTCGGTGCTTGATTTATGATTGAGAATTACCAAGATGCATATACAATTTTCCAATGGGCAGGTTATCCTGATTTATCTATAACATTCACATGGAATCCTAAATGGCCGGAGATTATTCACTTTGTTGATAAAATGAATTTAAAACTAGAGGACCGACTTGATATAATTTAAAATATTTTTAAATCCAAGTTGGAGTTTTGATGAGAGATTTACATGATAACAAGAAAATTGGATAAATTATTTTAGACGAGTATACAGTAATTTTTTGTTTTCATATTATTTAATCTAATAGTAATAAATTATTAGTATTTTTTATTTTTTGAATTTTTGTTAATTTATATTTTATAATTTTATTTTTAGTTATTTACATCTTGGAGTTTCAAAAGAGAGGCCTTCCTCTGCCCACATACTTCCTTTTCTATCAAAGTAAGACAAATGCCCAAATGCTGGTTCTATTGATTGAATCATTTTAGCTGAGGTTTCTTGTCTTACCAGATTTGATGATTCATGGACCATGTGTTCTTTTACGAATCGTCTCCTTGCATGGTTGATGGAAATTGTAAAAAATATTTTTCGAAGAGGTTTGTTGATGCCACTACTGTCAACGATGGTTACTTATTTTATAGATGTAGAAATACTTGAAGAACTATTACAAAAAATGGTGTTTATCTATATAACTGATGTGTTGTACTATATAATATTTATCTATTGCTGAAGCATAGAACTCAGTTGAATATTAAATGGTGTAACCAATCCAGATCTATAAAGTATTTATTCAAATATGTCAACAAAGGTAACGATAGGATCACTGCAACGTTCTATTATAATAAAGATGGGGATGCAGAGGAGAAAAAGATTGATGGGGTCAATATGCATCATGATTGTCATTACATTCTCCATGTCATGCGGTATAGTGAATATTAGGTTATGAAATCCATTATAAAACTCCACTTGTCAAATGTTTGAGTTTTAATCTTCCAGGAGAGCATAATGTATTGTATGATAATGATCAATTGGATGCGGTAATGAAACAAAAATCAACATCTCATAGCATGTTTTAGGTTGGTTCAAGGAAAATAAAAAATATCCGAAAGTACAGATTTTGACTTATATTGAGTTTTCTCAAAAATTTGTTTAGAACTCAATAACAAAAGAGTAGATCACTAGGCAGTTAGATTTGTTCTCATTAACACGACTTACTATATTCTGTGAGGATCAGGTGATAACTATTATACTCGGAACCTCCTAAATATAATCAGAGGAGCTTAATGTCACGATGAAATAAAAAAATTTAACAACATGCAATACAATATATATCACTATGCATGTTAATTTTGGGGTTGTTGTTAGATGATAAAGAATATATTAACAGTATATCAAAAGCATGTAACTGGGGGTCAACACATTCCGTAAAGTCTTTATTTATCAACCTTACTTGCATCAAGATCTTTAGCATGTCCCAAAAAAGTGTGGGAGAAATGATGGAAAGATTTATCAGATGATATTATATACAATCAACAAAAGCTGATAAAATCCAAAGGTAGAGATTATTGATACTTGTTTTTATCCTCTATAAATGATTAGTTTGTTATATTTATTATTTTTATTACCAGTATTTATAATTTTATTTTCAATGCACTTTTTTTTCCAGGTTTGCAAATGGGTGATGCTGAAATTCAGAACATTTCTTTGCTTGAGATTGACAATTTATTTCAGAGTATGGAAAAGAGTTTAAATGAATTTTCTCACATGCCAATTCCAAAGGTCGTCGATTCCAGTATGTATCACAATAGATTTATTGCTGAGAAATTGGAGTATGATCATTAGGTACTTATTGAAGAACATGGAAAGTTAGTTGATAATTTGAATGTTGATCATCGTCACGTTTCTGATAGAGTCATGGATATATTACATTCGGCCATGGGTGGTATATTTTTTGCTTATGGATATGGAGGGACCGGTATAGTATATGCTTGGAGGATGCCTTTTGCGGTCATTAAATCTAATGGTGGAATTGTTTTGAGTGTAACATCTAATGGCATAATTTCTCTTCCTCTTCTTCTTCTAAAAAGAAGAATTGGGCATACTAGATTTAAGATTTCTTTTAATCTCCACCAAGTCTCATCATGTCCGATATTTACCAGTGTTCTAAAAATCGCTAGGCAGCTGCTAGGCGCCAAGCCAGTGCCTAGCGCCTAGGGCGGGGTATAGATGGGGCCTAGGCGAGGCCTAGAGTTTGAGAATAAATAACTTGATTTACAACATTACATCCAACTATTTAATAGTTTAACATAGTACCTGCTACACAATAAAGTCTATAACAATTTAAAACTAAAAGTAATGATCACAAGTTACAGTTCACAAGTTTAAAACTATTGTTCAATTCAAAGTTCAAAACAACATAGATCCATAAGTTCATTAGTCAAATAATAATACCATAGCATACATTACAAAATCAAAATAATCAAAAAATAGGACAAAAAACGATGTCGTTTTAGTCTAGAAAAATATTTAAAAAAATGGCCTGCCGCCTAGGCGCCGAGGGCGCCTTGGCGGCGCCTGGGCAGCGTCTGGGGTGCCGATAATTTCTCTGGCCGATTTTCAAAAACCGTAGGCGGATTGGTGGCGGCCTAGTGCCTAGGCGGGCGCCTAGGGTGATTTTTAGAACAGAGATGTTTACTAGAACTCCACTTGCATATCTACTTATGGATAAATCCCTCTGTAGTTCTCTGTTCATGTATTTCCTCGGTATATTCCTCGATATTTACCGGGGGTCGTGTGTGTGTATATATATATATATATATATATATAATATATATATATATATATATATATATATATATAGTGTTGAATCTACTCTTATAATTTACATCAACAAGTTTATATCGAGGATGAATCCTTATACCTGTGGGTGTTGGATCAAACCACACATTTGAATAAGAGCGTGCTCTTGTAAGGAAACCTTATATATTCGAGTCTAACGACTTCTACGAGATGTTTGTAATAATCATACTCGTCATCCTTATAGTTTGTTCCTCTTATACACACCTATCCTCGAAGTTGATCTATCTGATCCCTATGTAACTGTGTGAAACAAGTATCCATTTATCTTTCAACCATGATATATATGGACCTACTGTTAGGCTTTTAATGTACTCATCGGTGACATTATTCAAGGAATCTTGTGCCTATAACGATGGAACATCTGTTGTGGCTTCTAAACCTAACTGGGTCGGTACGACTGAGATCGCCAGGGAAAAGGTTGGATTTTGGGAAAAGGGGGAAATCTTGATTGTGAGGGTGAGAATGAAAGGGACGGGCTGATGTTGGAAAGGATTCGGGTCAGGGCCAACCAAATGCAGAATGGGCAAAGGAGAGTTGGACCGGATCAGGCTGTGAAGGATAATGGGCCGCTGTCAAAGGGCTTATGAGCTGATGCCTATTTAATTGATTAATTGGGTTTATTTTTATTTAGTTATTTTATATGATTGAGCTAGGTTACAATATGTTAATGGTCTCCCCCTCCCCCCTATGCTTATATATAGGGTGAAACACTTTGCAGTTCATTAAGCAAGCAATATTACATTTCTCCTACCTACCAAATTCTCTCTATTTCTCCCTCATTTCTTCTCGGAAATTACAGCAAAAACAAACAAAATTACACAAAATTTACAACAATTGATCATAAATTCCTATAACCTAACATTTGGTATCTAGAGACCATCCATCCTTGGCCATGGATGATGTTACGAGATTAAAGGACCTGCAAGAAATGCAAAAGAAGTTAGAAATTAATCTTCAAACAGAGAATCCGAAATGTACAGCAAGGTATCAAGAGACACAAGAGAGCAGTTCAATGGTATAAAGACCGAGATGCAAGAGTTAAGGACAGGGTTTATTGAAAAACTAGATCATCTCACTAAAACCCTAGCCACTATGCAGCTGCAACTACTCAACATGAGCAAGGGCAAGGCATCAGTTGAAGAGGATTCAATTTTGGGATCCCCTTTTTCAGATCATACCCATGAAGGAACACAGTCCAAAACACAATCATCAACAAGAGGTAGGGTGTTAGTAGAACAACAAAATTCCCAAATCATTAGCCCCTTACCTAAGGTTGATTTCCCCAGATTTGATGGCTGAAACCCTAGGGCCTGGATTCTTAAATGTAATTGGTAATTTAAATTAATTTCCAATGTCCCAGAGGCACAAAAAGTCACACTGGCTGCTATGCATTTTGAGGGAAGAGCTGCCCAGTGGTTTCAAAACATCAATTCGGGGGAAGCTGATCTCACCTGGCAGCAATTTATTGGGGTCATTTCTGCTAAGTTTGATGAGCTGAAAAAGTCTAGAATTATTGGGGAGTTTAACAAGCTGAAACAGAGTGGTTCATATGCTGAGTATGTGGAGAGATTTGAGGAGTTGAGAGCCTGCATGCTTATGCTGAACAAGAAAGGATACACTGAAGACTATTTCATAGCAAGTTTCATCAGTGGATTGAGTGAGGATCTTCAAGATTTTGTGAACATGTTTGAACCTAACACCCTCCAACAGACCATTGAACTGGGAAAAAGCAACTGCTGACCCTAGAGGCAATCACCAAGAGAGTTAAAAGCTCTAACATAAACTTTATTCCCACCCACTACCCTAATCAGAAGAGCACTACGTCCACTACCCCTAATGCTTACAGACAAGCCCCTCCCATTCAAGTAAAACCACCTCCTAAACTACTCACCTCAGCAGAGATGGCTGCAAGAAGGGAAAGTGGACTGTGCTATAATTGTGATGAGAAATTTGTGGTAGGGCACAGGTGCAAGAATAGAATAAATTACATGATAATGACTGAGGAGGAAGAGCTGGTCTATTTGAACTCAATGCATAACCATGAGGAACCTGAGGAGGAATTGTGCCCAGTTGAGGAAATCCAGATGTCAATCAACTCCATTGCAGGGGAACACAGCTCTACATCTATGAGGTTTATGGGGTATTGTGGGGACAAGCAATTGCAGGTACTGCTGGACTCAGGAAGTACCTTGAGCTTTATCAAGGAGACAACTGCTAAGGAGTTGGGATGTAAGTTAGGACCCACCAAACCCATATTGGTTAAGGTGGCTAATGGACAGAAGCTGCTGAGCTCTAAAAATCGGTAGGGTTTACTTGGAAAATGCAAAACTACACACTCAAGTACCCTCTGAGACTTCGAGAACATGAAGGGTGTGACCTTATCTTGGGGGATGATTGTCTTAAGAGAAATACCCCTATTGAGCTGGACTATGATGACATGTCAGTTACTGTGAATCTTAGGGGAAAAAGAATCAGGTTAAAAGCCCTTACTGGCATAAGCTAATGCCAACTTATCACAGAGCAATACCTATTCCAGTTGTTACATGATGAATTTGAGGACCAAGTGGAGGAAGTATATGTATTGCACCCCATTCAGCATGATCTTAAGGAGGATAAGGAATTGTGTAACCTATTAGAGAGATATGCATATGTTTTTGGAGAGCCAAAGGGTTTACCTTCTGAAAGGGGGTGGAACATCAAATAGTCCTTAAACCTAGAAGTGTGCCTAAGCATCAATACCCTTACAAAACTTTCCACAACCATAAGGATGAAATTTAGAGAATTGTACAGGAGCTACTAGACCTGGGAATCATACAAAATAGCAAGAGTCCATTTGCCTCCCTTGTGCTATTAGTGAAGAAAAAAGATGCCACATGGAGGATGTGTGTGGATTACAGGTATTTGAATGAGTTGAGAATGAAGCATGATTACCCTATTCCAATTATTGAAGAACTACTGGATGAGCTTTCCGGGGCTAAGTACTTTTCTAAATTGACCTAAGATCAGGATACTTCCAAGTTCTGATGAAACCAGAACATAGGTACCTCACAGCTTTGAGCACCCACCATGGCCACTTTGAATATCTAGTAATGCCATTTGGATTGTGTAATGCCCCTTCTACATTCCAGTCCTTGATGAATCAGGTTTTTAAAGAGTGTTTGAGGAAATATGCCCTGGTTTTCTTTGATGATATACTGATCTACAGCAAGGAGTGGGAGACACACCTTAAACATCTGGAGGAAGTACTATCCCTACTAAGAGAGAATACTCTTTTTGCCAAGAGGAGCAAGTGTCAGTTTGGGCAGACACAGATTGAGTATTTGGGGCATATTATATCTGCTGAGGGGGTGTCCACAGATCCACATAAGGTTGAGTGTATGGTCAGCTGGCCTAGACCTAAAACTGTTAAACAACTTAGGAGCTTCTTGGGGATAACAGGCTACTACAGAAGGTTTGTTAATGGATATGGAATCTTATGCAGGCCACTCACTAACTTACTCAGGAAAAATCAGTTTAAATGGGATAATGAAGTTGAGGAAGCTTTTCAACAACTAAAAGGGTCCATGAGCACCACCCCTGTCCTAACCCTACCTGATTATGCACAGCCCTTTACCCTTGAAACTGATGTTAGTGGGTATGGGGTAGGTGTTGTGTTGATGCAGCAAGGGAGACCCATTGCTTACATGAGCAAGACATTATGCCCATGAAGCCAGAGCCTATCAGTGTATGAAAGAGATTTTTTTATTGTTCTTATGGCTATTCATAAATGGAGGTAATACCCACAGGGTCACATATTCATCATCAGAATTGATCAGCAAGCCCTCAAACATTTGCTTAATCGGAGGATTATGTCACCTATGCAACCGAGATGGATCACTAAACTTCTAGGGCTTGACTATGAGATACAGTACAGGAAAGGGGTGGAGAATAGAGCAGCAGATGCATTATCAAGGAGGGATGAAGAGGTGGAGAAGTGTGAGGCTATTAGCAATGTGATTCCTGGATGGGTACAGGAGGTGAAGGCTACCTATACAAAGGACCCTTTCTGCAATAAGATTTTGACAGCAAAAAGCTTAGATCCCACCCTCTTCCCTGATTATACAATCAATGGTGGGATCATCAGGTATAAGGGTAGGCTAATGGTGGGACAAAGTGACACAGTGAAGAAACAAATACTATCAGTCATGCATGAGTCAGCTTATGGGGGACATTCAGGGATTAATGGGACCTACCAAAGGCTGAAGGGTGTTTTCTTCTGGACTAGGATGAAGGATGATGTAATTAAGTTGGTGCAGACTTGTGATGTGTGAATGAGAAATAAACCAGATCATGAAGAGCATCCAGGGTTGCTACAGCCATTACTCATCCCTGAGCAGGCTTGGACACACATTTCCATGGATTTTATAGAGGGATTAACCAAATTAGAGGGTAAAGAAGTAATTTTGGTGATCATTGATAAATTCACCAAATATGGGCACTTCCTAGCACTCTCCCATCCTTACACTGCCCAATCTATAGCCCAGGTGTTTTTAGACAATATCTATAAGCTACATGGACTGCCTGTAAGTATCATTTCAGATAGGGATAAGGTTTTCACAAGCACATTTTGGAGGGACTTGTTCAAACTACTGGGGGTAAAACTCAATCTATCTTCAGCCTACCACCCACAGACAGATGGACAAACAGAGAGGTTTAATCAGTGCTTGGAAAATAATTTAAGGTGCATGACAAGTGCAGCTCCTAGAAAATGGACTAAATGGCTCTCACTTGCTGAACATTGGTATAACACCAATTACCACACAGGACTAAAGTTGACCCTTTTTCAAGCCTTGTATGGATACACACCATCCCTTCTATCTTTAGGACCTTATATGGATGCACACAGTGGGGAAGCTAAAGATCTTTTGCTATAGAGGCAGGTTATGCGAGGGATGATTAAGGAAAATTTGATGCATGCACAAAATCGTATGAAGGATAATGAAGACAAGACCAGGACAGAAATAAGCTTTGAGATAGGGGATCGGGTTTACCTTAAGCTACAACCGTACAAACAGAACTCGCTGCACTTGAAGCTGGCCTCCAGGTACTATGGACCCTGCCCTGTAATTCAGAAGGTTGGACAAGTAGCATATAAGCTTCAATTACCAAAGGATTCAAGGATACATCCAGTATTTCATGTATCAATGTTGAAACGAGAATTAAAATTGGATACTTTACCTCTCGAAGAATTGTCGGAGACTGATGCCGATTGGATTTTCTGAATTGCCCCCCAAAGAGTGCTGGACAAGCGCATCACGAACAGGAAAGGAGAGGAAATTGAGCAGATTTTGGTGGAGTGTGGAAACCCTAATTTAGGTCTAGCTTCTTGGGAGGATACGAAATGGATTGGCAAAAATTTCCCAGCTTTCGATCCTTGCGGTCAAGGATTTGAAAAATCGGGGGGGGGGGTGGGGGGGGTGGGGGGGTATTTTTGTGGCTTCTAAACCTAACTGGGTCGATACGGCTGAGATTGCCGGGGAAAAGGGAGGAAAAGGTTAGATTTTGGGAAAAAGGGGAAATCTTGATTGTGAGGGTGAGAATGAAAGGGGACGGGCTGATGTTGGAAAGGAATCGGGTCAGGGCCAACCAAATGCAGAATGGGCAAAGGAGAGCTGGACCGGATCAAGCTGTGAATGATAATAGGCCGCTGTCAAAGGGCTTATGGGCTGCTGCCTATTTAATTGATTAATTAGGTTTATCTTTATTTAGTTATTTTATATGATTGAGCTAGGTTACAATATGTTAATGGTCCCCCCCTATACTTATATATAGGGTGAAACACTTTGCAGTTCATTAAGCAAGCAATATTACATTTCTCCTACCTACCAGATTCTCTCTATTTCTCCAATTTCTCCCTCATTTCTTCTCGGAAATTACAGCAAAATCACACAAAATTTACAACAACTGATCATAAATTCCTATAACCTAACAACATCATAAAATTTACGATTTATTACAAGATTACAAGATTAATTGCAAATCTCTCTCTCTCTCTCTCTCTCTCTCTCTCTATATATATATATATATATATATATATATATATATATATATATGCAAAACTATCTTATCATATGTGTCTACTTCTCACGCTTCGTTAGCTTTGATTTTTTTATTTTTTTTATGCTTTGGTGTCATCCGAGTCTAATATTTACCTAATTTATTTTATTTTATTCTAATTTAATATTTTCCTAATATTATATTTTGCCAAATTCAATATTTTTCTTTTATTAAATGTTACCTAACTTAATATTTTCTTTAACATATTTTGCCTAATTCAATATCTTACTTTTATTATTCTAATATAAAAATATAAATAAGTTATATATAATTAAAGAAAATCTATATAAGTTGAATTAACTTTTGTTTATAAGTTGAAATAATTTTATTATTATAATTTTAAATAATTTTTTAAGAAAAATACGAGTTATTTAAAATTATTATAAAAGGGGAATAAATAAAAAGTTAAGTTTCTTTATCTAATCCTAATATAATAAAGTTAAAAATAATATTAAAATATATATGAAAAATTATTGTTACGCCAAAAAAAGGAAAACAAAAAAGATAAAATAATAATAAATTATTACGCCTAGGAAAATAAATATTAAATATATTCTAAATCTATTTAACTTCCCAATATAAAGTATTGATACATACATTATATATTTATATGTACAAATTAGTGCCTTACGCAGAAAAAAATAATATAATAATATTACATATAATAATAACAAATTAGTGTCTTAAAATTATAGAACTGTCAGTGATTTATAGATTTTAATTTTTTATATCACATACTCACATGTGACACGCTGGTGTTGTATGTTTTACATTTTCTCAAACTCAAATTGTACAGTTTTTCGTCAAGTTTAGGGAGTTTAGGGTATTCTGATATACTTTACAACTAATTTCGTGACTCACTATAAAAAAAAAGGATTTTCCCATCAAATTTAGGGTATTTTGATACACTTTACAACTAATTTCTTGACTCATGATAAAAATTTTTTGAAAGTTCTTTATTGTGAAAACCAGTTTTACTGTAATTAGAACAATAATATTTTGATTTTTGTAAAATTTATTATAGTGAAATAATCTTCGTGTAAATAGAACAAATAATATTACGATTTGTATGTACCATTTTCAATATTATTCTTTTAGTATTTTGAATGAATATTATTCTTTTTCAAATCCCACATAATATGCGGGTGTTAAACTAGTATGTATGTATGTGTGTGTGTGTGTGTATATATATATATATATATATGTATAGGATCACGTGAGAATGGATCCGTAGGTGAGAAATGAGAATGCATCCTGACCAATTATTTTAATACTTTTTTCAGCATTTATCCAGTGGCAGTTTGGTAATTCTGGACATCCGGTGGCATTTTGATAATTACATGCATTTTCTCATTTCACCAACACCCCGATTCTCGCACAGAACCTTCTCCTTCTCATTTCTTTTTGCACAGAATGCTCTCCGGCAACCTGGTTCTTTCCTCGCCGTTTTCCAGCGACCTGCAAATCGTAGCCTCCTCCTCCAATAGACTCAATCTACCCATCCTCACATCCAATTTTGTTAAACCCATTTCCATTCTTCCCAATCGAAGAATTTATGAAAAAAGGGGTCCCGATCCCCTTTTGCACAAAAATGGCATCTCGCCGGACAGTGCTCTTCCGGCCGAATTGGAGGTGCACCAATCTCCTCCATTTCACGTCGATGCCAACCCAGGTGTCAACTTCAAGAAACGAGTTCCAATTGTGTCCAATTCCACGATTCCCGTCGCTGATCCCCTTTTTCTTGAAAAGGGCGATTCCGGCCAAATTGATGCAGGTCACTTCGAATCGTTTGTCCAAACCACTTCAATTGATGTTAATAACAATTTTCCTTGCCTGAATTTGGTCACTGAAGTTAACCTAAATTATTCACGTTTTCTGCTTGAAGAGAGAGAGAGATTTTTGTTGCCGCCGCCGCCGCAAGGTCGGCCGAAAAACGGCCTTCTCCAGCACCTGTCAGTGCTCAGCCTCCTCCGGTTCCTGGCCCGATAGCCCCCGCACCCTTGAAATCTTATGCAAAAGCGACTTCCACAGGCCATCCAAACTCGGCACCTATCCTCGGCACAGTCGACAGGTCCCATGACATCCCAAAGCTATTTTCTCCATCACGGATCGTTTTCAAGCCTCGGTTGATTTCCAACATGCCATCGTCGGGAAATTCTCGTTTGGTAAGCCAAAAACGCAGGTAATTCGCTCACACCTTACCAAAATGGGATTCACTGGCTTCAAATTGACGTATATTAACTCGAGGCATGTTGTTATAAGTGCTCTTGATGAACGAATGTTTTCGGAGTTGCTAAGGAACCTCGAGATCCTCGAGATCCATAAATACGTGCTTCACCTATACTGTGGGAAAATAAGTACGTACTAGTTTGTTTTTGTGCACATTGGGATTCTTATTTATAGCTTAGGAAACAAAGTTTTCTATAAATTATGATTCCTGCTAAATTTTGAGAATCCTGTAAACTGACCTACAAACTTAACTTAGTCCTTTTGAAAATTTAATTTTCTGCAATGAATGTCGGGTCTTTACTTCCTGTGTTGTGTTGGATGGTGTATTACTTAGTAATGTGCAATGCATACCTGAGTAATGTGCAAAATGATTCTTATTATTGTGCAATGTATTGCTTATTAATGTGCGTCGCATACGGTTTCTGTGCATACAATTTTTCCTTGTATATATGTTGTGTATTTTTCTTGATTATGTCACCCTCTGAAAAAGAGTTTTTATTAATGTGCACATGAGTTCTTATTATTGTGCAAATTATTACTTATTAATGCGCATCATATACAGTTTGCTGGTACAGTCACCCGAAGCACAAAGAAAGTTGATGTTACATTGAGTCATTAAAAGAAAGAAGAAAGAAGGCAAAGTATGAACCATATGGTGGTGATTTTGAGAGGCCTTTGCGACATAATGAGGAGTATGAACCTTCTCCACAAATGAGAAACCTCCGCCACGTAATGAAGAACCATCTAAAGACACTCCACCTTTAGGCGTGCACATTCTAGAGAAGAATTTGTGATTCTGGCAAAAGTTGCGGCAAATATTTTCCCATTTATTTAATGACTTTTTTTTTATATATCTTGTTAGACTCATGTGTAATTTCATTACAGGTGTGTTTTTATAATTTGTGTGTTGATATATATTGTGCATGACTCGTAATACGATTGTGCAGGTCTTATGGCACTTTTGTGCATATCCTGAAACTAATATTGTAATATTTATTTTGATTTTAAAATAAAGTTAAACTGATGTTGCTAGATCATATTATGATGTTGCAAATAGAGCCTTCACCTCAATCTCATAATTAGTACCGAAAGACAAAAAAATTAAATAAGAATTCATGAAACACTAGAACCAAGAGTGCAAGAGCGTCTGCACCAGTGACATATTGTGCACTATTTTTGCACTATTGTGCAAAATTCGTTACATTGTTGTGCACAAATTGACACTTACTTGTGCACAACCCAATTTGCTAAATTAAGAAAATAAAAATAAGAAAATAATATTTAAGGGTATGTCTTGATAGGATTGGGTTCAAATGAGAACCCTGTCATTATATGTAAACTTAGGGACTAATCCTGGCCTTAGATCTAATATTGCACAGTGCAATTATATGTCCAGGTTCATTTTGCTTTTTAGACAATACTGTAGTGCTAAAATCAGTTCAGTTTTTTTACTTTAATTATATATATATATATATATATATATATATATATATATATATATATAATATATAATATATATATATATATATATATATATGATTAGGTTCAAATAGATCCCACGTCAATATATGCGAACCTAGGAACCAATCCAGGCCGTAGATCTAATATTGC
>BMAC01000016.1:2799060-2845301 GCA_014905375.1 Phtheirospermum japonicum | reverse complement strand
TATATATATATATATATATATATATATATATATATATATATATATATATATGATTAGGTTCAAATAGATCCCACGTCAATATATGCGAACCTAGGAACCAATCCAGGCCGTAGATCTAATATTGCGAACACACTAATGTGCACAAACTGACACTGAATTGTGCACAAAACAAATCAGACAGCAACCACATCAGACGACGACAAGCACAGATTTTTTTAAAACTTCACGACACGTGCAAAATACCATTCAGCACGGACGTGCACAAGGTAACAAAATAATGTGCACAAACTGACACTGAGTTGCGCACAAAACAAATCAGACAGCAACCACATCAGACGACGACAAGCATAGGTTTTTTTAAGACTTCACAACACATGCAAAACACCATTCAGCACGGACGTGCATAAGATAACAAAATAATGTGCACAAACTGACACTGAGTTGTGCACAAAACAAATCAGACATCAACCACATCAGACGACAACAAGCACAGGTTTTTTTAAGACTTCACAATACGTGCAAAACACCATTCAGCACGAATGTGCACAAGGTAACAAACTAATGTGCACAAACTGACACTGAGTTGTGCACAAAATAGACAATAATTAGCCAAACGCACATCAGGCAAGTTTGTAAATCAGATGCACTGTTATAATTAGATGAATTGACCTAATTTAGAAAAAATATTACCTGATTCGTCCAAAATCGAAGTCATTGGTGTGCAAGCAAAATCAAATCGAACTAGATCCGCCTCAAATTATTGAAACTCGTAGAAACCAAATGGAATCAAAGAAGATCTCGTGTTCAAAATCTATAGGCGAGTTGATCTTGTGTTGAAACACCATTCAGAATCGTTTTTGAATAAAACCTAGAAGAGCGGGATAGAAGAATTCTTTGTCTTGATTGAAGAGCGAAGCAGAGAGGGATGTTGTTTAGGTCTCGCGGGTTGCACGGATTTGATTTTTCCAAGGTTTCGCCGGCCCAGAGTCTGTTTATGTTTCGCCAAGGTTTTTCCAAGGTTGCACGGATCGGTTTTGCCAAGGTTTCGCAGCGGGTGTGGGTTTAGGTTTTGCAACGGGTGGGTTTAGGTTTCGCCGGCCCAGAGTATGTTTGGGTTTTGTTTAGGTTTTAATTTTTTGATTAAATCTAACCCATTAGATTAGATTAGTTATAATGGCTATGATTCATTCTCATTTCTCACTCACGGACCCATTCTCACCGGAACCCAACCCTATATATATATACTAGTTTAACACTCGTGTGCTACACTTGATTTATCAAAAGATAAATATAAACAATATTCTGATAATTATTGAGTTTTTAAATGTAAAATAAAAAAATTCAAAAGATATTGCAACACGTGTCTTGTACATATGGGTAGTTACTATTTATTAACTGTTATCTTTTATTGTTAAACAAATTTTTATTTTAATATTTAGATTATATTTTTTAATATTCATATTTACATACTTAAATAAATTCAAAACTTATTACACGCTCAATTCATGTGTAATTTCTATTAATTAATTATTATTAAATATTCTAATATTTTAATAAAATCCTATAATAATTCTTAATACTTAGAAATTCAAAAAATGTCATATTCTCAACCCATATCGTATTGTACCGGTGTCTAAATAATATTAATTAATTATTATTATATAATTATATATTTAAATTAAGTTTGTTATTAATATTTAGTTACATACTTATATTATTTAAAGTAACTCGTAATTTGATTATATCGTATATTTTAATTCCTAAAAATTAAAATATTTTAAATTTTATTCTAAATATATTATATTTAGATTATTAATAAATAATTAAGTTTTTTTGGTAATTAACATTATCTTATAAGTATTTGTCTTTTAATTAAGATAAGTAATTTGAGATTTTTTAAATTATATATGACTTCTTATATATCTATATTAGAAGAATAAAAGAAAATATTGAATTAGACAAAGTATAATCAAGGAGAAATATTAAATTAGGCAAATATAAGAAAATGAAAAGATTAAGTTAGACAAAATACAATAAAATGTTTTATAATAAATTAGTTAGATATTAGAATATTTATATTTAGTAAGTCTCCGAACCTCCAAAATTCTCAAGTAAGCATTCGAACCAACAGAAAATTACACATCAACCTGAAGATTCCTAAGCAGACACGTAGGTTAGAAATCTTTTCATTTAGAAAATAGGTGGGATCTATCTCTCTCTCTCTCTCTCTCTCTCTCTCTCTCTCTCTCTCTCTCTATATATATATATATATATATATATATATATATATATATATATATATATATATATATATATATATATATAAGTTGTTTATGCTCAGAGAAAATCATGCATTCTTCAAACCAATCGGCAAATTTATTTTCTAATTTCTTATTGAACCAATCATCTGTAATGTTAGGTTGACAGTGTTTTACGCCATCCGTGAAAACACTGCATATGTTTGAAGATGAAACTTGTCTTAATTTATTATATGATCAGTTTTTCATTAACCAAAATTTAAAAATAATATTTTAAACCTAATAAGTATTGGACTTCATTACAGTTTAGTATAATGTAATTTATCGATGCAACAAATTCTTCCTTGTTCAAGAATCTTTTTCCCGATGTTGCGAATGTTTTCCCCATATTTTTTGAACACGAAAGGAAAGTCGCCCCTTATAATTTTTACATGATCAATTATAAACCAATGATGTTAAGAATATTTGAGTAATTGTGAGAGAGAATAAACGTGTTATCTATATATACTGTTACTGCACAGAATGGTTCAACAAGTTTTCCATCGAGTGAGTTGGAAAATATTGCAGCAGCTGCACTAGATAAGTCACAATAAACTTACCCCTAAACCAAGAAGGGGACAACCGCCTACAAAATCCAATGTGTCTAATAACGATAATATTTCCCACAAATTATAACTCTTATTTAATGTTTAACTATATTTACATTGTTCATTTAATTATTAATGTTAATTATTTGGTTGAATGAGTTTATTAAAAATATGCCATCATTATCTATAATAATTTGTACAAATCTTGAAACTTAATACAATTTCTTGTGCTCTCAAATTACAATCAACATGTTTAGTTTTAAAAATATAATTATTTGAAAATTATTTTATGAAAATAATACAAGTGTAGTTTATAAGTTTTAGTCGTGAATGCAGAATTCTTCAGCTCCATCGATATAAATGGATAGCAGTGCATCTGTTGCAGTTGATTTGACACATAATCAACTTACTCATAAACCAATAAGAGGACATCCACCAAAAAATTTAAAGATTTTTAATGACAATAATAGTTTAAATTAATTATTCATTTACATATTAATTTGTATTTCATTAAGAATGTCAATGTTTATAACAACTCTTATATTTTAAATTATTCCTTCATTTACACGTTAAAGTTACAATTAAGAATATTTAAATGCAGTGTAAAAAACTATTGTTATTTGGTCATAAATTTGGAATACTCAAAATAGTTTCATTTTATATGATTTTTTTTTTCTTTTTTCTACGAATTGAAGCGACAACCATGATTTAAAAAAGATAAAAATTCATAGTCATATTAGCTTAGTTTTAAGGTAAACCTTAACATTAAAAATAATGATATCAATACAATACAATTATATATTATTAATTAAATTAATAATTTTGAATATGTAATACTTATTTAATGTATTTTCAATGTTAATACTAATTATATAATAATAGATAATATATTTTTCATATAACCAATATTTCTAATATTATAATAGAAAATACTCCCACACAAAAAGTGGGAAGACCATTTCTGAAGTCTACTTTTGAAAAATGTAAACGGCAAAGTAATTTTATTTTATTTAATATTATATTTTCAATGGATGATTAATTAGTTTAATTTATTTATTTTCTCTTTTTTGTAAATATACCTTTGTGATATTCAAAAGGTTACACATCATCAACTAGAATAAGCAGTACAACAATAACTCAAGTAGTTGAGAAGGAGGTGACTACAACACTTTGTAGCCATCAGGTAAACGGTACCCAAGAAACCTAAAATCCCTAATGATGGTAATTCCTTCCAATCCTTTTGTTTTAACAATACACTAAGATAGTTTATTTATTTCAAATACAACTATAAATAATACACACTCTCTCTCTCTCTCTCTCTCTCTCTCTCTCTCTCTCTCTCTCTCACACACACACACATATATATATATACTTTTTTTATAATTTTTATTGATTACAATGACACCTTTTTTCTAAAAAAATAAGTTGCGGCGCTTTTATTAAAAAAGGAGAAAAAGTGTCCGATTACATAGCAAACAATGAAAAGAAAACGAAAATAAAGAAACTAGCGCTTCATAAGAAATCCTCGCTTAAGAGAACTCTTTGAAGATTTGCGTAAAGGAGTAGAAGCTTCGTCTTCAGCCATATCCGCCCAAGATTGTCAAGAAGCAACATCCATAAGGTGTAGGGCAGGAGAGGATTTTGGATCATTGATAATGAAAGGAGTAGAAGACTCCTGTTGTAATTTTTTAATTATATCAATTAATTCCCGATCAGTGGAAGGTTTACGAAAAATAGGGGTGCGATGTTGGCTTCCAAAGTCCGAATCGTCCACTATAACACCTTCGTCATGAGAAAGACGTTGCGCTGAAGCAGAGACCTTATCTGAGGAACCCATGGCTACCTGATCAACACCACTCTTACTCGAAGAAGCAGATTTCTCATAAAGCACAAGCTGTCGAGAGGTGTCACAAACTATCTCACCCGTTCTGCAAACAGTCGGTGGGTTCTTCCTGCAGAGCTGCGCAATTAGTTTCTCACCCTTGTCTGAGCCACTGTCAGAAGGCTCAGAAGCAGTACAGTAAATCTGCCCTTCCGATCCAGAAGGAGTAACAAGAGTACAAGCGGCTTTAGGATCCGTGGTCACGGGAGCGGGAGGTAACGGTTCGGACTCGGACCCTAAATTAGGCTCCAAGGTAGGAAGCGCCGAAGGATCCAGGCGAGAATCAGTACGGTTACGGACCACCGAGGTAGTGGGTGGTGACTCAGGTTCGAGAGTAGACTGTAATGCTTGAAAAGCGTTGGAAGTCATCAGCGCAGAAGTAGTAGTAGGGACTGAAATCGGACGGTGTTCCATACGGGTGCGGACCGTCGGAGCTCGAGAATTAGAACACCGACGAGGGCGTCTGGTGTTAACCGTCTGTCAATCATCGCCATCCACCTTCGGGGTGGCGCAAGATTTACCAGAAGGACAAGACCCGACAAGGTGCCCCACCGTTTTACAAGATGAGCAAAAGTCTGGAATGTTTTCATAGCCCAAAGAAATGTAACCGCAATACCCCTCACGTTCAATCATGACCGTTTCATGCAGGGTATGATCAAGATTTAACTCAAACAACACACGAACAAAGTGGTCGACAGAGCCATTAAGGGAATGCTCATCGATTTGTAGGGAAGTTCCAACTATCCTAGCGATATTCAAAATAAAAGATCGTTCCCAGTATTCAATAGGCAGCTCGTAGATGCGAATCCAAACCTGCGAAGAAGACGAAGGCATCTTATAGGGGTTGAAATCCGGGGTCCATGGGAAGAGCCTAAGAGTAGAAGAACCAAGCTTCCAAGACGCTTTGGCAAACGCACATTTTTGATCCTCAAAAAGAGCGAAAGAAATACTGAAAAACCCCTTGCCAAACAGAACGAAATTCCAATCGCCGGTGATGTTCCATGCAGAAGACAGAGATTCTTTAATTGAGGCAATCATAAGAGGTTTCGATCCCTTTGGTTGGAGAAGGCGGCCAATGAGAGAGCCACGTAAAAGTGAAACACGAGATTGGTAAAGACTCTCGCCAATCTTAACTGAAAAATAATCTCCCTTTTTAAGCAGAGGAGCCCCTAAGGAGTAATTTAACGGAGACGGATTTGAGGGAAGGGAAGCAGACCCGGTCGTCGGGCCCGAGTGGCTCCAAAATGTTGAGCCATCATTACATGGAGAGGTGTTAAAGAGGGGTGGCCGCTGCTGGGTTGAAGTATGGCTCAAATGGGCAAGATGCTGGGCTGCCAAAACAGAATTCTGGTCATGGGGCTGGGCTGCCAGAAAAGGTTCCTGGGCTTGGGCCTGGAATATAGAAAGAGCCGCATGGGCTTTGTTTAAAGGAGCTGAAGAAGCCGCCTGGGCAGCCAGGGTTATGGGTTGGGGAATATTCGCCTGGGCCTGGGGATGTGGGATATAAAAAGACGACTGGGCTTGGGGCTGGGCTAAAGGAGAAACCGCTTGGGTTTGGGCTTGACGGGCCGCAAAGGAGGACGAATGGGATTGAGGCAACCCAAGGGAAAGGGCTGGCGTGGAATTCTCTTGGACAAGGGGCCACATCAAATTAGTCGCAGGTTTGGAATATGGGTTGGGTCCCAACTGCAACGGGTCAAACCTCCCATACGTAGGTTTCACTGCATGGGAAACCCTAGCGACAGAAAGATGAGGCGCAGACAAAATATCAGCCGAGAAAGTCAGATCGGGCACGGCCGATGGAGGTCGGGCAACCGCGGCAAAGGCCATGGGTTGGTGGCCTAGGAAATCGGAAAATGGGGCCGTGAAGGGGGATTGCGCCGCCGTCGAAACGAAAGAAAACCCAGGCTCATGGAGATCCGTACAAACTGCGGGGGTCACCGAATTGTTGGGAACAGACGACGCGACTGAAATAGGAGAAGCGCTGGGGGGAGAGGCTCCGGGGAAGCGAAAGGGATTACCTTGTGCGTCAAATAACCTATTGGGGAACCCAGCCGGTGGCAAGGAGCCAAAAGAAATGGCGGCTAGTGCTGAAATGGAGAAACTGGGAACGGATAAAGATTCTCCCATCTGGACAGAAACAGGCGTCGTTGGTGGAGGAAAAGAGACCCGCTGGGAGTGCGGGTGAGAGATCAGCCGCGTGGGCTGGTGTTGCGCTTCAGGGGAGCAAATCGCCGAACTCCGAAGTGGCCAGGCGAGGGTGGTCGAAATATTCTGCCGGACTTGCTGCTGTTGAAGTATGGGTTGCTGGGGATCGGAAAACGGAGAAACAGGCTACTGCGGAACCATAACCGGGTGGGGGTGCTGTAAAACCGGCGACAATTTGGCTTGAATCCGGTTGCATGGTGTAGATGCCATGATCCCGGCGAGTGTTTGACTAGGTCGAAAAAAATTAGGAGAGAGAATAGAGGATTTTTTTCGTCGTTTCATTACAATGACACCTTCATTTATCTAAATTTATTACCGAACAGTTTATAAGGATATTTATGATCCTACTTTCATATGCGGCTATTATTCATCATATTTATGGTATTGTGAGAAAATTGAAGCCAAGTGTGAGAACGATGATGCCAATGTACTTTATATGCTGTGATAAATAAAAGATAGTGTTGCCTCCTTTGAAGAAGCCACCGCAAAGTTTATATGATTTAATATTTAGTCTTAGTGATAACAGCATACATTTTTTTAGAGATATCAATTCATACAACATGATGTTTTCTTTTACTTCCACGGGTGAAAAATTGATTCCAGTATGAATATTGGAAATTCACCATCGTTATTCTATATGCATGGCTAAAACTATCATTTAATAAAAAGTTTGATGCCAAAAGAAGGTTATATATCGAAGTTTGCACAGGTTTATATATATGACACTGCAAATGAAGTTCAAAGTTGAATTAACCCGATTGGGTATGATTTTCAACTTCATGAATTATCATTGGTTATTTCAATACATTTTTTTTTTACAGTATTCATATATTATTTTTTATATTTATGAGAAAAGGCAACGAAATCAATTATCTCCATACCGAAATTGTAGTTGAATTTAAATCTAAGTTAGATAGGAAATAGAGTTTGCTTAAGTTATTTATAAACTCCAAAGACAAGTTTCCTGAAGACGGTGTTGTTGAAATGAGATTACGTCTGCGAGAAGAGGCACAAATGCAAGGACGCACAATCTGCCCGAAGCCAATGTACTTTCTATCTTAGTTATGGTGATTTTGAAAAACATATGGGTGATAAGGATATTATATTAGAAATAAAATTTGGAAAATTGAAACGATCAATAAATTACATCCTTCTTACCTTGATCTACAATATCCACTATTTATTTCCAAGTGGTAAAGATAATTATAGGCAAGATATAACTTTGGTGATCAGAGGGAGAATATATTATGTGAGCCAGAGGGAGTTCTTCTCGCACCAATTGCATGAAAGGGTAATCGAGTCACCTACTATCCTCTCATGCAAAAGGCACAAGAGGATATACAATGAATGAATATGCAAGATAATGGTATGTCAGAACCCATCAAAAAGGTTTGCGGAGTGAGATATATAATAGAATTGTTAATGCAGTAGTATGCGGTGAAACAAATGGTTACAACTTTGGGTAATAGAGTTGTCTTGCCAGGGACATTTACTAGTGGTGCACGATATATGACTTAGAATTACCAAGATATTATGGAAATTTGTCAGTGGGCTGGATATCCAGATTTGTTCATAACATTCACTTGCAATCCAAAATGGACAGAGATTGTACGGTTTGTCGAGAGCAAGAATCTTAGGCCAGAAGATCGTCTTGGTATAGTTTCAAGAATACTCAAAATGTAGTTGGATGACTTAATTATAGATTTACGTGATGACCAAATATTTAGAAATATAGTTTCTGGTGAGTATATCAAAACATACCTTTATTAAAACTTAAGTCTATACATCATTAAGTTATTGCTTATTAATGTGTCGTTCCTTTTTATTTTATCATCTTATG
The DNA here is from genome assembly GCA_014905375.1 of Phtheirospermum japonicum. NCBI lineage: Eukaryota > Viridiplantae > Streptophyta > Magnoliopsida > Lamiales > Orobanchaceae > Phtheirospermum > Phtheirospermum japonicum. The sequence continues at coordinate 2,836,526 of BMAC01000016.1, read as the reverse complement.
TAGTTAATTAAATTGTGGAGTTCCAGAAGCGAGGCCTTCCTCATGCCCACACTCTTATATTTATATTTAAAAATTATAAATGTCCTAATGTAAGTGCTATTGATCGAATCATTTTAGCTGAAATTCCGGATAAAAAGGAATATCCAAGGTATTATGCTACAGTTCCGAAGTTGATGGTTCATGGGCCATGTGGGAATTTGAAAAATATTCTCCTTGCATGGTTGATGACAAATGCACAAAACATTACCCAAAGAGGTTCGTTGAATATACTACTGTTGACTATGATGATTACTCGGTGTACAACCGTAGAAACCCTGGTTGGACGGTAACAAAGAATGGTGTTCCGCTATAGAATAAGTGAGTTGTACCACATAATTGTTGTTTCTTAATAAAGTATGGAGCACATATGAACGTTGAACGGTGTAATCCGTCTAGATCTATAAAATATTTGTTCAAATATGTGGACAAGGGAAATGGCAGGTTTACAACAAAATTTTACCGAAGCGGTAACAATGATGGGTGGAAGCCGCAAATTGATGAGATAGACATGTGCTACGATTTTCGTTATATTTCTCCATATAAAGTCCCTTGAAGAATCTTTGGCTACAAAATCCAGTATAAAATCCTTCCGTTATACGCTCATCTTCCATGGAATCAAAGAGTATTACATAATGATAATGACTCAGTAGACAATGTGATGAAATATCAGTCAACACTTCATACAGTATTTTTGGGTTGGTCTGAGGCTAACAAGAAATATCCTGAAGCTCGCAATTTGTTATATGATGAGTTTCCTGGAACTCAAAAATAAATGAGTGGACCCCTAGGAAGTAAAGATTGTAAATTTCTCGGGTATATTATGCTCTCCCAATTTCTGTTGATAACTATTATACTCGATGCCTCATCAAAGTTGTTCGGGGAGCACAATGTCATGATGATTTAAAAAAAGCGAACAACAAGCAACATAATACTAATCGTGATGTGTGCTTCTCAGTTGGGATATTGGATAGTATTCTTTTGTATATTATCTCATATATATTAGTTTAAGTATAATTACTTTTCATATTTTTGTACATAATTGAAAATGAGTGATGCTGAAATTCAAAATGATGCTTTGTTGGAAGTGGATAAGTTGTTGCAGAGCATTGGGAAGAGCTTAAAGAACTTTTCCTCTAATACCAATTCTAATTGAAGTTAAATCTAATATTTCTTTCAACAGATATATCGTTGAGGAATTAGACTATAACCATGATGCCCTTGTTGAAGAACATGCTAAATTATTTCAAAATTTGAATAAAGATAAAAACACACGTGTATGACGAGGTCATGAATCTGTTCATTCGACAAAGAGGGGATTCTTATTTGTTCATGGATATGGAGGCAGTGACAAAACTTTTGTCAAGAGGACTCTTTCTACAGACATGATATCTAATCGTGGGATTATATTAAATGTAGCATCTAGCAGCATAGCTTCTCTCCTTATTCCTAGAGGGAGAACCGGTTATTACAAGTTTAGAGTTCCATTCAGTCTCCATGACGAATCATCATATACGATTTCCCATAGGACTCCCCTTGTTGAATTAATGGTGTAAGCACAACTGATAATTTAGGACAAAATTCTGAATATGCATAGACATTGTTTTGAAGGTATAGACAAAACATTGAAAGATATAATGAGATTCAAGAATTCAGAGGCTATATATATTCCATTCAGAGATAAAATATTGGTACTTGGTGGAGATTTCGTCAAGTTCTTCTCGTAATTCCTTAAGGTATTAGGCCAGACATAGTACATGAAGCCATCAATTCTTCTCACTTGTGAAAACATTGTATAGTTCTGCTATTAACATAGATTATGAGTCTTAAAATCTCAGCTTAGATCTCGATTAAGTTGAACTCAAAGAGTTTTCCCAATTGATAAATAACATTGGAGATGGGACAGTTGGAGGATCCAAAGATGGCATCGGTGAAATCAATATCCTAGAGGATCTACAGTTGTTAGATGATGGTGATTCTATTGCATCGATTGTGGTAAGCACATATCTACAGTTTGGAACAAATGACAAATGTTTTATTTATTTGGAGGGAAAGTTATTCTTGCACCAACACTTGATGCGGTCAATCTAATTAATGAATACATGACTTCATTGAATGAAGATGAATGTAAGGTATATTTGAGCTCAGATAGTGCATGCGAATCTGATACAAACGTTGACATTTTGCAAGATGTCCACACACCTGAGTTTTTAAACACAATCAAGTGCTCTGTGTTGTTGAAACATGAACTACGGTTGAAAGTTGGTACTCCAATCACATTGTTGAGAAATATCGGTCATTCACTTGATTTGTGCAATGGAACTAGATTGATTGTTACGAAACTGGGTGATCAGATTATGGAGGCAACAATTCTCAAAGTAAGCAATGAAGGTAAATTGGTATTCATCCCAAGAATGTAACACCATTAGATCCTAATTTGTCCTTTTAAGTTTCAACTGCTACAAATAGTTATCGTGTCATATGCAAAAAAATTAATAAAATACAAGGTCAATCTCTATCTCACGTTGGACTTTTCAAAAAAAAAAAAAACAGTTTTCAGTTATGGTCAAACTGTATGTTGCAATATCAAAAGTGATCAAGCGAAAGAGTTTAAAATTTTTGATTTGTGATGTCGATAACAAACGTTGAAAATAAAACTCTGAATGTTGTATACGAGGAATTATTTTATGATTTGTAACTACAATTCTCCAATTAATACTATTTTTATTAACTATTTTTTTATATAATGCTTAGTTCTTTAATTTTTTTTTTTAAATCTATTATCTTAACTTTTGCTTTACTCTACTTTAGTTTAATATTATTGTGTTACTTGTCAAGTAAAACCCTTATTTATTTATATATTATAAATCATTTAATAAAAAAATAATAATCACAAAATTGGTTCGTTAAACTTTTAAATTATTCCCTTGTGCTATTCACGGTGTAATAAAGGACAATACTATTAATGCCAAAATTCGAATAGATTATAATTAATTTATAATAATAATAATGATGATGATAAATGACAGGACTTTTAATGCCAAAGATTTCAATAGGTTACAATTAATGTTTACTTTGTCAATCCCCTTCTTAATTGTGATTTCCTGGCGATGATTATGAACTCATCGAATCTGATCAAAGACTCGTCTACTTATGCTGAAGGGAGTAGGAAATATCGCCTAAAGATATCATTCAAAATCTTATGATCAGATTTTGTACGTAAATTTTCAAAGTTAAATTAATCTTACCATGATTTTCCATATGATGGGATATCATTCAACTATTGACTTTGACTCTCAACAAGGATGATGTAAGCGATCTAGCGCCTGCCTCTTATCTCTTACTCTAACCATGATATGAAAGTAACAAGTGGAGATTTGGTGAAGACGATGACTTTGACTTTCATCCAGGCATGATGTCTATGGAAATATCAAGTGGAGATTTGATGACGATGATGGATAATTCAATTCTTTCTAGAGAATTGTTCTTCGATTCTTTCGTAGAAGAATCGAATTGTGACTTATAATTCACAAATTATAAAATAAAATATACCGCGTTTTGTATAGAGTGTAAATGATAAATGTTAAGTCACGAATTTAAAAAATGTGATTATTTGTTTTTCTTAAATTTTATTTTGTATAAATTATTATTTAGACTTTTTTGTCAAGTTTTAAATATTTAGAAAATATTTGGTGTTTATCTTTTGAAAATATTAGAATTAGATTAAGTTATAATATAATTTGTGTACATGAGTAGTTTATATTATTTAAGAATTTTAAGATTTTATTTTTTCCTGATTAATGATATTTACTTATAATATATTGTGAGAGAGTATACCATGGACCCAGGTGCACCCTATAATTTAATTTATCATTTAATATAACTAAGCATATACATCACATATAACTGATACATATTATCACAAGTAATTGAAATTTTAAATCTAAAACTTAAAATCCTATAATTAAAAAAAATAAACCTAAAAGAAAAAATTAAACCCTAAAATAAAAAATTAATCCCTAAAATAAAAAAACTAAACCCTGAAATTGAATATTAAACTCTAAATCCTAAATTTCTATCATATATCATCACATATAACTACCACATATCATCACATATAACTGGCAGAATGATAGATTTTTGTCGGGACCCTAAAATGGAAAATCAAATAAAAAAAATAAAAACTAAACTTTAAAATGATATATTAAACCCAAAAAATTGAATACTAAACCCTAAAATGTAAAATTAAACCCTAAAATGTAAAACTAAACCCTAAAATGGAAAAATAAACTCTAAACTCTAAATTTTTGACACATATCATCACGTATAACTATCACATATCATCACGTATAACTATCATATATCATCACGTAAAACAGGGTGCACCTAATAAATTGCCATATGTTGTGGATATAATCTTTCATTATTTTATAGGTTCTGTTATACAAGCAAGGTGTGCAAGTTACGGATTTCTCACAATTGACTCACGCATTTAGAAAAAAAAAAAGATCAAAAGAGTTCAGAATTTTTATTCGAACTGTAGGTTTTTTGTTCTGCGTTGGATGCGACTGCGAATGTTATCGGCATCTGCGATAACATGTTCCATCTTTTATTTTATCTTATGATTATGAATCTTAGGTTTTGTAAGAATCCATTACAATTATATTTACTCATTAGAAGTTTTACTTTATCTTTAATTATAAGATTACGACTTTTTGTAATCACTGAAACACAAATTTTAACTAGTAAAGAGAATAATTATTTTTATAATCAGAAGTTTTATATGTTGCACTAGTGTAGAAACAACAATCTAAAACACCATGTTTCAGTAATCTAGAACGGTTTAAGGCATTCTAGAATGTCCGACTTTCTAGAATGGCTACTGCCGATCTAGAAAATAAATTTACCTGTTCAAGTAGTTTTTACCGGTTGAACCGTTCTAGAAAACTGTTTTTAAGAACAGTTATAGAAAAGACGTTCTAGAAAATATACTTTTTAGAACGGTTACAAAAAAGACGTTTTAGAAAATATACTTTCTAGAACGGTTATACAAAATAGTCGAAAATGATGTTTTAGAAAATATACTTTTTAGAACGGTTTTACAAAACAATCATTCTAGAAAGTTATTTTCCAGAACGGGTTTAGACAATAGGTATTTTAGAATATAAATTTTCTAGAACTCATTTACAAAAGAGACGTTTCATAAAATAAACTTTCTAGAACGCCTTTACAAAATTGACGTTTCAGAAAATAAACTTTCTATAACGCTTTTACGAATTGACGTTCTAGAATATAAACTTTCTAGAACGCCTTTATGAAATAGACGTTCTAGAAAATAAACTTTTTAGAATGCCTTTACGAAATAGAGGTTCTGGAAAATAAGATTTCTAGAACGGGTTTTCAAAATAGACTTTTTAGAAAGTAAATCTTTCTTGAACAGTATAAAAATGTACGTTCTAGAAAGTCTATTTTTTCTAGAACGGATTTTTTATGATCCGTTCTAAATTTTACAGTTTTGGAATTTCAGGATCTTTTTCCAGACCTGTTAATAATTCATAAATCACAATTCTTTCACAGAACACCTGTTAAATCAAAAATCTTTTCACAAAACACATGTTATTTATATAATCCCAAGATCATCGATCAATCACAATAATACACAATCACCAAAAGATGTCAATCCAAATAACATAAGTCACCAAATACACAATCACCAATGTTAAAATACAGAAATCACCAAAAGTCGATGAGTACCTATTTTGCTACCATTCAAGTTATCCATAAATAGTTTGTTTCTTACACTCCAAAATATATTGCACACCCTATATGGGATCAAGCATGACCTATAGTAAACAATCGGCCCAACGTCTACGTACATCATCAATTTTATCGACTGAATAAGGTTGTTACATATTCAGTGCCTACAAATCAATGGCAAAACACACAATAAGATAATGAAAAATAACGATAAATAATAGGTGATATAAAATATATGAATAAAATTATCAACTAGGCTATGTTCAAACCCCAACATAGTTATTCTAATTAACACTTACATTAGTCTATAAAATGGTCACCTTGCTTGTTATTCTTCTGATTTATTTAGATTCAATTTGCATGCCTCCTTCTACACTAAGATGCACAACATGGCATGTCAATGAGCTAGATTTTAACCATTGAGCACTCAAGACTCCTATAAACAAAGCCTGAAACATGAGAAGCTCTCACTGATGGTTGCTTGCTTTGGAGATGCCAAAGAACCCATGGGAACAAATGCACCCTAATCTAATTTACCAAATCATCTAAAAATCATGTAAACTCTTGTCATCATTCTATCTAATATTAGGTAAAACTGAACAAATACTATATTTACGTAAAAGATGGAGACAATTACCTCTGACAATTACGTATGACAAGAAACCCGCATGTCTAATTTGAATGGCAATTACCACATTAGTTTTACAGAATACTTTCTTAGAAACACTATTACTTTCACTGGATTTCTATCACGGCGCATGCAATTCTCGGTTTAAGGTGAAATTAAGACTAAAAATGGAAATTTTATATGATTACAAAACTATTTGTAAACTGTGTATTTTCCTGAACCAAATATATATATTTATACAGTCACGTGACTCTTTTACAAATTGTACATATTATTGCAATATTTTAATACCCCTAAAATTACGGCATCAAATTTGCAGTTTTGTCTATTCCATTCTCTATTAAACTATTAAGTATTTTGATACGTTAGATGAATGTCACCTGCGCGCGTAATGACATAAAACATTGCATCCGCCTAAAGTATTGGAATACAAGATAAAATTGAAATTGGAACATAGGATATTGTGTGAGTATTTTCATCAAATCTCATAAATTTCGCAAATTTATTAAAACTATTGGTAACAAGAAAAAGGTGTTTTTTTTCCTAGTAACAAGTCCATGTAAGTGCTTGCTACTCTAATCATCTTTCTTTAATAGCAATATGTGCCTCATGTCAGCTGTACAATCTGGTGTTTTTACATTGATAGTCAAGCTGAATACCAGATCGTGGATATTAGATTCCCCCTTTCAAATACTTTGCTGCTTTTATGTAGTGGGTATTTGGTTTTTGATTGATTCAGTTTTTGTTATTTATTTTTAATTTTCTCAATAAAATGCAATTAATGAAGAAATATTTATGTATTAATATATCTTACGTATGAGAAATACCTTTTTGAATGAGTTAACAATGTCTAATTTGATGATCTCCAGCATATGCCTCATTACAAAAAACCCGCATGTCTCCGATGTCTTTTGTTGGTCCAAACACTGGAGAAAAATAAATGATGAATTTCAGTAAATTACTATACACTCATCTTGAATTTACATAAATATCCTTCATGCACAATAATTTTATTGTCTTTACCAAACAAGGGCAAGTAGGTCACAATAAATTTACCTTCGGATAAACCCATTGTGGCTTCTTTAACTGGTAGGTGTGCGTCCCCTTCAGCATTTGGTATACATTATATGCTCTATATGGTAAATAAAAATTACCAAGTAAAAAACAAATAAAAATACTACAAAATAAAATTCTAAAAAACATACATCTCAATCTTATCAGAAATCTTTTTCTTTGGCTTTTTCCCCTTGGAGCAGAACCAAGCCACACAATTGTATTTAGGACAAAGAACCATCAATTGCCAATAATTCCTAAAAAACAAGAAATAATACAACATAATGAAATTATTCATGAGATCCACAAGAACAAATGTAGTAAACTCCACCAGTTCTCGTCATCAGAAGAGTTAAAACATTCCAAAAATAAAAGATTCGAAGAAAAGTAACTTTTTACTCATAAATCTCCTTCTGCAATTATTTTTTGAAGCAGCACGCCTATTTCTTCATTAGTATTTCCATGACTTTCAATGATTAGCGGACACATCAATCCATGTTTATCGTTACGCCCCAATAATTTCAATATATTGTAGAGATACCTACAACATTAGAACATTGTTAGGATGTTTTCATGAGTGCTTCAATATTATTAAGTTTAAAAACATGTGTTTCCAAGAGGTCAAATAAATACGTAATTATAAAATTGTATAACAGAAACAGAAGTCTCCCGAGCTAGCAACAACCCCATGATGTTATCTTTATCTGTTTGCACACTGTGTTCTGTCTTCTCACTCACAATAACGACTTCTAGAGATATATATTTTGGTTGAGTAATATCAGCCGACGCAACCTATAAACATTTCAGAACATCATTGTTAATCTCGGGTTGGCACTGGGGTTTTAGATCGAGTTCTTTTGGTTTAGAAATTCACTACATAAATAATTATAATGTCATTTCTAAAAAATTATAAATACATATGTTAATAATGTCAGTTCCTTTGTTACTATTATTATTATTGTCGTCAATTCTAGTTTGAACAAGTTTATATTAAGAAAAGTACCTTGTGTGTAAAACTCTAGACCAAACTTCTAGGCCAAGCAATGAATTGATTTGGCGCTTCTCCCAAAGTAGTGACCTCATTCGTCGGGAATGGAACAAGCGCATCTCCAACTACAACTCGCACGACTATCACTCTCACTTCATCAGCTTTCATTATTTTGTGGTGTATGGTCGAGCCCAAGTCGTGAAGATGACCATATACAACCAATCGTCTCCGCGAATCCTCGGCATATAGATCATATTCATCATCGTGTTCTTCGTGGACATCCTCTACCATAAAATCCGGGGCACAAATCTCTTTTGCACTATGTACTACTAGAGACTTCGGGGCAGACGTAGCGGCCACTTAGGATTTGAACATCATCAACACCTCTGCTCTTAATTTTTTCTACATTTCAGCAATCCTGGATACAACGATAGCATCTACCTCCTCTCGTGACACCATTCCATCATCGACATGGTGTTGGGGCTTTCCAAAGTAGGTCTTAAGTGTATGTCCTTTCCTAAATCCCCTCGCACAGTCGAGATGCTCTGGCTTTCCTATTGCAACCGCAAGTACGTCGTTCCTACCACTAGGGTTGAAACTGCCCTGAGATTGTTGTTCTTCTAAAAATTCCCGCGACAGGATGTATTGAAAGAAATATATCATGTTAGATCTTATTTACAAAATAAATTCTTGATCATGCATATCATGTTACATTATGTTCTACCGAAATATATTAATTATGATGTACTCTAACTGTTTGACTGATTACAATATGTTACAAAAATAACCCTGAGCTTAAGCATAATTAAACACAAAAAAGCCTAATTAAACACAAAAAAAGTCTTGTTTGAAGGAACTTTAAAAAGTCTGGGGTCATTTTATAATTTACCCTACATTCCTCAAATAATTACAAAGTAAATACTTCAATCATCCATTTGTTTGTTTTTAATTTGACTTGACCATTAAGGAAGCCCGTGATGACTATTTATGATATCAACCTGAAATGCAAACTCTTGATATGATAAGTGTATTTGAACTAGGATGGACTGAGGCTGGCTTACATTTGGAAATTTGAATTTGTACATTTTGAATTTAATTTGTAATTGAATTTCATCAAGATATTGATGCATTTGAGTTCCCATTGGGTATGATGAGACAAACAAATTTACAGTTATCCCTGTCTGAACATTTTCTATTGAAAAGTTTGTGATTTGACCCAAGCTCTTTAGAATTTAGATAAATATTCTCATTTTGCTCTTTATTTCTTTGCAGATGCTCCTTTTTTTGTGCACCTTGTATTAATGGCAAGTTGTTTATTTTAGGATGCATAACTAAACGTGTTAATTGTTGATTCAATAGGATGTGTACATAAAACATTTATCAGACCAAGGATTTTCAGTTTTGTGTATTTTGACATAATGAATAATAAGAAATTTCATTGTTTTTCCACTTTGTATTACGATCAACTTGCACGTGTATAAAAAATATTTCAAAGCGTAATTTTACAGAATCACACATACTTAAATGATACAATGGCATAATGTAAGACTTACATAAATAGCAATATTTTTTATTCTAGTAAACGCAACATAAGTTTGTAGAAGAAACTAAAGTGTGATGCATCTTTTCAAAATATTATGAAAAGCAGAGTAACAGACTTGTTTGGAGGAATTCTTAAAGCTCTGGGTATAAAAGAAGTAATACAAAGTACCCCTAGATTAAGCTTAATTACAAAAAAAAATATTTTTTGGAGGAATTTTTATAATTATGGGGTCATTTTTTAATTAATCCTATATGCCTCGATTAATTACAGAAAGTAGCCCTAAGTTAAGGTTAATTATAAAAGGAGAAAAATATTGTTTTCCTCCTGAACTATGACCATTTTGACACTTTGCTTCCTAAACTTTTTTTTCGTGCAAATTACCTCCTAAACTGTACGAATTTTGCACTTAACCTCCTGAACTCCCATTTTTGGTGGAAATTCTAGCCGGATCTCACTCGTGTGACATGCACGCTAACATATAAGGGGTAAAATTGACTTTTTATCTCCTCCTCATGACTCCTGCTGAAAATAATGAAATGTGAGCACTCGTGTGACCTGTTAAGATAATGTTCACATTAATATATGTATACACGTAGGATTTGGAACCTACGTAGTGCTCACGTGCCATTATTTTGAGCGAGAGGCATGAGGAGGAGATGAAAAGTCAATTTTACCCCTTATATGTTAGCGTGCATGTCACACGAGTGAGATCCGTCTAGAATTTCCACCAAAAATGAGAGTTCAGGAGGTTAAGTGCAAAATTCGTACAATTTAGGAGGTAATTTGCACGAAAAAAAAAGTTTAGGAGGCAAAGTGTCAAAATGATCATAGTTCAGGAGGTAAAAAATATTTTTCTCTTATAAAAGGCAAACAAACTGTCTTGTTTGGGTGGATTTTTATAATTATGAGGTCATTTTGTAATTAGTTCTAATTGCCTCAATTAATAAACCCTAAGGCTAAGATTATTATAAAAACATATTAAAAAAAGATAGCGGGCACGATGTACAAAAAAAGAAAAGCATTGTAAAAAGTTTGGGAGGATTTTTTTATATTTTGGGGTCATTTTATAATTAATCCCATATTCTTCAATTACTTATAAAAGTACCCTTAAGGTTAATCCTAATTACAAAAGGCAAAATAACAGACTTGTTTAGAGGAGTACTTAAAATCTTGGGGTGTAAAAGAAGTAATTACAAAGTAACCCTAGGTTAAGCTTAATTACAAAAAAAAACTATCTTGTTTTGGGGGATTTTTATAATTATAGGGTCATTTTTTAATTAATCCTATATGCCTCAATTAATTATAGAAAGTACCCCTAGGTTAAGATTAATTATAAAAGGCAAGAAAAATTGTCTTGTTTGGGGGGAGTTTTATAATTATGGGGAAATTTTATAATTAATTCTAACTTACTCAATTAAAAAACCTTAAGGCTAAGCTTAATTACAAAAACATATTAAAAAAAAGATTCAACAATCTCTAAAAACTACAAAATGACTTACAACTTTTTCAGCGATAATACTGACTTCTGGAATCACATATTGTCCGGTGCTTGTGATGCGCGCTATCTTCCATGCCTCGTGAGGAGAGGGCAGAGATGGAGGGGGGATAACCTTCGACGGATCCCTCGAGGCTTCTCGTCTCGCCTTATACTTCTCCTCGATGATTATTTGTTTCAGAACATTGTAACCTCCACGAGAACACCTCTGTGGACATTTATTATTTGATTCGACTTTCTGAGCCTTCTCCCTTTTTGCCTACGAACAAGAAAAATGTTAAACTATCAATGGAATCTTGATTAAAACATTTTCCTAAATAATATTAAAAGGAGCTTCACTTACCTTGTGTTCTTCAATCGGACGTGATGCAACAAAAGCATCCAAAATATCTGGATCGAAGAACTGGTAGTCCCTTTACATACAGGGGTACATCTTTTTTCTTTCCCTAAATGTAATTAGTCGTGAGGTTAGTCTTGAAGACCATCCAACGTCTCCCGACATAGTCTAACCACTTTGTCTTGAACCTGTTCTGCTTTTTGACATCAACGAGAGAAAACTCGACCTCCTTCTCGTCATCAATGGAAAAAATCTCGAATTTCTCCTACATAATAAAATAAATTACTTACGTAAAAAAGGGCCTAAAAATTGTAAAATGCCTACACACACACACACACACACACACACACATATATATATATATATATACACACACATACACACACATCTGAGCAGTTGAGATAACTGTAATAACTCCAAGACTGTCAGCATTGGAATTATTTCACTTTCTCAAACTGTCAGCATTTGTCGGCATTTGTACTTTCATGAAAGAGAATTATTTGGTGAACGTTTAAGCTACTATTGAATATCAATAAGATAGTTTGTAGTTAATGATTGTAAGAGATTAAATGCATTATACTAGTCTCAGATGGATTTGGACAGGTTGATTTATTGAGTGATTGTTGAATGTGTATAAAGCTATATAGATTTCCAATACTGTCTTATGAAGAAGCTCTTTCTCTAGGTTAATTTCCTATTCCATGATCTAAGTATCCAAACATTAAAGTTTGACATCTAGCAGTTTTCATAAATTGTGAATGTTGGCTGCTTAACTGATTCTGGTCATCCTTCGAAACCAAGCCTACCTCAACCACATAGAAGATAAAATCTCATGTACTAGATGAAGGATAACAAGCCCAATACACACACACACACATACACCCTTCCCATGGTACTCTACTTGATTCTCGGAGCAGAAACTAGCCTATTTTCAGATTAATAATCTCAGATGTAATAGAGAAGGTAAGTCTTAATCTTACACATCATAAACTCTACCAAGTGAAGTTCCAGAAAACAATTTAAATCTAACTAGCAAGTAAAAAGGCCATAACATAAGACATGCCATTCGAATGAGCTAGAAATAGAACCCATGTTAAGCAAAGTCACACGAAACAACATTGATGATGTCTGGCACCATTAAATAACCAAGTGACAAAATCATATAAATGCAGAACCACATACATTAATTTCAATGTCATAATTAAGAAAAAATTGATTAAAGCTTTAATATTTTTCTTCTATTCTTTAGATATTGATTCATAACAAAATTGAATTAGTGAAATTGAGTTAAAGGAGTAAGCCCACCTCTAAGCACTGGGAAAGAAGTTTACACTGTGACGATATGGATTTCAGATACCGATAGTTCAAAAGAATCGATGGAGGAATATTTTTTCAAATTTATTATTTCAGGGGTGAGAGTACATTTCATTTTTCAATATTTTTTTCCTTTTTGCATATTCAAATGATCATTTTCAATTGAAAAGTTTTTTATTACAGGGGTCTTTGAGGTTCGGTGTCCTTGGTGAAACTTCAATAAACCTATCAGCCTTCCTCAGTTCACAATCTCCAGTCCTAATTTAGTTACCTCTAAAAACATAAATCACTTGTCGAGAAAATTTCAGATTTTCTATCTACCCCAAAGGACACATAATGACATCAAGAACTATTGGAACACTCACTTAAAAAAGAAGCTCAAGAGATTTCACATAAGTAAAAAAAAAAGTAGTTTGCGTCATACCAATATCACTTGCCAAATCAGCTCCTTAGTATTGTCGTGCACGTTCTTCCAAGTATCTATCACGATGCTGGCTTGTTTTTGTCCTAAGACGCCAAGGTAACTGATAAAGTTTTCAATACTACCCTTGTTGGGTCCAATAGCCTCCAAATGACGATCAAATTCAACCTTCACTTTACCTGGATTTTTCAAAGTAAGCCTTGTCATGCGTGTCGGCTTGCGACCACTTCTTGTACGGGCTGGCTGAACTAAAGGGCCCACCTGTTCGGAAGAGTGAAGCTAACCATCATCTCCAGTGTCACCCTCCATGCCTGTTTACGCAATAAAATAAATGATGTCAATAAATCAAAGATGACTAATATTTGTATTCGTTGAAATTGGTGAAAATAATTAGACAAATAACCTTAGGCTAAAAAATTATTATAGTTAATAATCAAAAAATAGAAAAATAATGTATACAATATTTTCAAGCTTACTATCTAATTTGTTGGTATGTTCTCCCATATCCTTTCACGATGATCGACCCTAATAGCATGAACATCATCAATTTCATCTTCGTCATTCATGTCGGGCAGCCTTGATAAGAATGCAGGTATGTCACAAATATCGAAAGTCGACTCATCCTTGTCTTCACTGGATATTATTCTTTTGTTGTGTAAGGCAACTGATAAGTTTTTGTTACTCGGGTCAGTGACATAAATTTTTTTTTTCTTGGCATGCCATGACAAATAGACGTGTTGAACCGGTTACGGTTAACCGCCTAACCGCCGGTTTTTAACCGGTTGACCGTTACGGTTAACCATTGACCGGCGGTCACGGTTAAAACCGATTCCCGACGGTTAGGTTACGGTTAACCAAACCTTTAACCTTAACCGCCGCGGTTAACCGGCGGTTAACCTTTTTTTTTTTATTTCAGACCAGTCGATCGACTGGTCTATAGTCGATCGACTGGTCTGTGGATTAGCCGTTGAAATTCAACGGCTGAGATCAACTAGCCGTTGATGATCGACAGCTCAAATTCAAAAGAAAAATAGTTGTTGGGCGGTTTAACCGCCGGTTAACAACGGGTTTTTTCTTTTTTTTTTTTTTTTTTTGCAGATTTTGACACCTATAAATACCCCACTCTCCAACACCAATCCTCACACCAATTCATCTACTATTCTTCTACTTCTCTTATATTTTCAAGCTTAAAGAAGTCAAGTTTCTAATTTGTGCAAGAAATAATATTATCAATAATATTCTTATTATTCATTCCTAATCTCGTTTTACTTAATTCTCGTTTATAATATTACTATGGCAAGCTCTTCCCGTGATGTCAATACCAACACTCCAACCTCTTCTCGTCGAGGTCGAGGTCGAGGATCTCGACGAGAATCTTCGGCCGTCGCCGGAGATTACGTTTCCGATGAGATGACACCGGAAGAAGTTGAGAACCTATATAATCAAATCAACTTTGACTCGCAACAAACCAATTTTGAAGAGGAATTACCGAGCTCCGATGAAGAAGAAGCGACCGTCAATTTGGATGAAGATGAGGAGGAAGCGACGGGTGATATGCCGCCGCCTCGATCGAAACCGAGGGAATTAATTTCCCCCATCTTCCGATTGTATTTCACAAAAAAGACGATCAACGGAGAATCTCGAGCGCAATGCAATTATTGCAAATCTAATTACGCCTTCGGTTCTAAAAATAATAAAGGCTACGGGTCTCTCAAATACCACATGGAGAAGAAGCATCCCGACAAATACGGCGCCGGTAGTTTCTCAAACACAACTAAACTTCTCATCTTCATCTACCGCCGCCGGCGGGACCGGCGGCCAAGGTACGAGTTCTTCTACTTTATTTCAATATACCGAAAGTAATCATAGAAAATTTCTTGAAAATTTTGTTTCTGTTATGAGTCTTCCTTTTAATCATGCGCATAATAGTCATTATGAAATTATACTAGGGGTGCACTTAATCCATCTAGCACTAGGATTTCACGAAATAAATTGACTCGCGATGTTGAAAAAATGGCCGGTGAGTTTAAATTGAATTTGATTTCAACATTTGATAGTTTGCCTCATAGTGTCTCTATATGTTTGGATATTTGGTCGGATTCTTTTAAAAATCATAATTATATGGGAATTACTTGCCATTGGATTGATAATTCTTGGACTTTGCAAAAATGTTTAATTGCATATAGAAAGTTCGATAGCCAACATACGGCGGTAAATATTTCGAAAAAAATCTTCACTGTTTTGTCCGAGTATCATTTAACTAACAAAATTTTCTCAATTTCATTTGATAATGCCGCCGCTAATACGGCTAGTTTAGAATTGTTAAAAATTACTTGTCCACCCGCTATTGGCGGCAAATTCTTTCATGTTAGATGCATTTGTCATATTTTGAATTTATGTGTTCAAGATGGTTTAACTCTTTTTAAACATAAAATTCAACCGATTAGAAGTGCTATAGCTTATCTACGAAACCACGATTCGCTTCAAAAAAAATGGCGAAGATTTTGTAAGACCAATCAATTGCATCTAAAATATTTTTCATTAGATGTGCCAAATCGTTGGAACTCTACTTATAAATTACTTAATGATACATTTGAATATAGAGATGCATTGTGTACATTTTTTAATAATGAAGATGTCGATTTCGCATTGTTTCCGAATATATGGGATGATTGTTATAATATGATATCCCTTTTAAAACCTTTTAACGATGTCACCGTGACTTTATCCGGTGTTTATTATCCTACCTCCTCAATACTTGTTGATCATTGTATTCAAATAGTACTTGTTTGTAGTGCTTTACTCGATAACTCCTAATTAGGTGAAGTTATCAATGAGATTTTGAGTAAATGGGTCAAATATCTTCATTACATTCCCGATGTCTTTTTGATTGCAAAAATTTTAGACTCGGATTATCGGATGGAGGGTCTTCAAAACTTACTTAAAGTTTATTACGATGCATTAACACCTTTTTTAGAATCTCATGGACTACCAATTCCTAGCCCTCTTACTGTTGCTCACGAAGTACAACTCCTTTTAATTCAAACTTTTAATGATTACGATCAATCTTCATCTTCTAGTGATGTTAATGAGTCCCCTTCCACTTCCCCCGCCACTTCTACAAGACCCAACGACCCTCGAGGAGCTCTAGCCCCATATATGAGATTTCTTGAAGATACTAAACGAAAACGGCAAAGGGCTAGTGCTAGTCGGTCAATGGAATTAGATAGTTATTTAAGAGTTTTTGAACCGACTTTGGTTCCAAAAACCCCGATGGTGTTACTAACGATCTTGTGCAGTTTTGGTCGAAAGTGGCCAGTATTTTTCCCACTCTCTCTAGGATTGCCAAAGAGGTCCTTGTCGTTCCTGTTTCGACAGTTTCTGTTGAACAGGCGTTCAGCACGGGAGYRTACATGTTAGATGAGCGTCGGTCAATGTTAACATCCAAAAATCTTGAAAATCAAATGTTGATGAACGATTGGGTGAAAGCCGAAAAACGAGAACAAGAAATGCAATTGGATGAAGGCGAAGTGAGCGACTATTACGATACCACTTCGGGAAGCAACGACAACGACGAATAGGTAAGTGAGGTAAGTAAAAGAACTACGTGGACTTTGATTCCTTTCCGAGGATACGTAGGCAATTTAATTCTAATATTACAAGTTAAAATTTCATTTTAATTTTTAATATTCGAATTAAATTCAAGTCCTTTTTTTTAAATTATTTTTTTCAAACAAAAAAAATTCGAACTACATGGACTTTGATTCCTTTACGAGGATACGTAGGCAAGTTAATTCTAACATTAAAAGTTAAAATTCTAATTTTTAATATTAGAATTAAAATCAAGTCCTCATTTTTTTTAACTTATTTTTTCCCAAATAAAAAAAAAGATCGACTGACTGTCGATCGACTGAGTATCAGTCGATCGACACATTCTCAATCGATCAGCTGCATGATCGACTGCCTTCACAAAACCAAAACTCTCTGTCCTTCAGTCGATCCAGCTTCGGTTAATCGATTTTCCGGTTCGGTTAACTGGTTTAACCGTAACCTTAACCGGTTCTCAGCCAGTTAGGTTACGGTTAACCAAAAACCGGTTAAATTAATCGACGGTTATTAACCGGCCGGTTACAACCGTTTGTGCACGTCTAATGACTAATGGCTCGTTTTTATATCCTACTTTACTAAAATCAACCAATGTAAATCCTAACTCGTCTACTTTCACACCACTATTACCATGGACCCATTTGCATTTAAAATAAGAACTTTTAATTTAATGTAATCAATCTCCCAAGTTTCTTCAATAATCCCAAAATAAGAGCTTGTTGCACGTAAAGGGTTTTTTATCTTTTGAACTTGAGAAATATATCAATTCCACTTAGTGTAATCCCGCTATTTTGCATAGTACTTTTATCATCCCGCTCCTTCGTGTAGAAGGAAAACCCATTTATGTCGTATACACGCCATGACAAGACATCAAAATTAGGACCACTAGCTAACCATCTAACTAAATCCAAAGAAGAGTCATCGTTCATAACTTGATCCTTAAACCACGATAAGAAGGTCTTGTCATGCGCTTTCACCAACCACTTTTCAGGTTTTTGAGGATTTTGTTTCTTTACGAGCATCTTATGTGCATCTAAGTAGGGCTTAACTTCAAGAGTATTATTAAGAATGTATAAATGCGCTTGTAACACTTCTTCACGATCAGCACTCATCATTTTTCCCCCAATTGTTCCCTTACCCCGACCCCTACCTTCATGGCGAGACGTGGTATGACCGATAGATTTTTTTTCAGACAAATATTGAATACAAAACTCAATGGCCTCTTCTGCAGCATTGCATTCAACCATAGAAGCTTCAGGCCGATGAGGGTTCTTCGCATACCCCTTACCTCACTCACTAAATGAATCATTAGATGTATCATTATGTCAAAAAGAAAACTGGTGGAAAGTACATTATAAGCTGACACAAGATAATTGCATCGTCATTCTCCAAATCATTTAACACCTGAGGGTCGATGACCTTGCTACAAATAGTAGTAAGGAAGAAACACAATCTACTTATGGTGTTTCTCATTTTTTCGGCAAAATATCTCGAATAGAGACTGGTAATAGTTATTGCATCAACACATGATGTTCATAAGACTTCAAGCCCAACAATTTTAGCTCTTTCATTGACACTAGCCTCTTCACATTAGAAGAAAACCCTTGGGTCACTTTCACACCACACAAACACTCACATAAACTCTTTTTTTTTTTAATTTTTGATAATGTGTGACAAGCCGGTGGTAGACTAGTCCTCTTACCATCAGGTAATGGAGCTAAATCCCATCGTATTCCCATGGCAACCATTTCCTTTCATGCATTCACGTTATATTTAGTCTTGACTTGGATATTGAGAAGCATTCCGATAAGACTATCGGAGACATTCTTCTCCACATGCATCACATCAATACAATGTTTCACTTCAAGACTCTTCCAATATGGAAGCTCTAAAAAGATCGATCTATTTTTCCATAAGCGCTTCTCCGCTAGGATTTGCTTTTGTGTCTTACCAAATATCACGTTAATGTCTTTCACTTGGTCATAAACTTGCTTGGGAGTTAACGCTCCTGGAGCTTTTTTGAAATCTTGTTTGCCATTAAAATCTTTCTTCAATTTGCGATATGAATAGTTTGCTTTAAGCCACTTCCAGTAACCAAGGTAGACCGTCTTCTTCCCATGCTGAAGTTGATGATAACAAGTGTGTTCTCCACATTTGGGACATGCTTTATGACCCTTATTACAATACCCAAACAAGTTGCCATATGCTGGGAAGTCATTAATTGTACAGAAGATCATCGCATGCATCTTAAAGGTTTCTTTTTTATATGTATCGAACACATCAATGCCTTCCTCGAACAACTTCTTCAAGTCTTCGATCAACGGCTTAAAGTAGACATATATATCATTTCCGGGTTGTTTTGGCCCCAAAATAACCATAGACAACATAATGTACTTGAGTTTCATGCACATTAATGGAGAGAGGTTGTAAATGACCAGCAAAACTGGCCATGCACTATGTCGGCTACTCAGATTTCTATACGGATTCATCCTATCCATACAGAGTCCAAGACTAAGGTTTCTTGGCTCGTTGACAAACCAAGGATATAATTGGTTAATCTCCTTCCATAAAGGTGAATCACTCGAATGTCGAAGATTACCATCATCGATTCTATCGTCTGCATGCCATCTCAAGTTCTTTGCCTCTATTGTACTGGCTTTACAAGCGTTTGAATCATGGTATTATTGGAAGATACCATAAGACCTTTGTCGGGGGCTTCTTGGAATGAACATTTTCACAACTAGCATCATCACCATCCTTCTTGTAACGTGATGTCCCATATTTTGGACACTCGTGCAAATTTTTGTATTCTTTCCTATACAAAATGCAGTTGTTAGGACATGCATGGATCTTCTTATACCCCAAGCCTAGCGGACACAAAATCTTCTTTGCCTTGTAGTTAGATTCTTGTAATTCATTATCCTCCAAAAGCATAAGTTTCACCAATCCAAGCAACTCCGTAAAACTCTTACCTCTTCACCCATGCGTAGCCTTCAACATGATAAGTTCCAATACTGTAGATAATAGTGAAAAAAATTTGCAGCCTTCATAAAGAGATTTATCAGCATCAATGGACAAGGTCTCGTAACTCTTGTTTTCATGTGCTTTCTCAAAGGCCTATGCTCCAACATCTTTGATCATGTCCTCCAAATGATCATACATATCTTCATCATCTTCTTCATTGCGTGCTTCTTCATTTTGGGATACATCTAGCATGTCAAATTCACCGTGCCATACCCATCGGTGTAATTCTTGTTGAAACCATCAAAAATTACATGTTCTTTAATTTCTCTAATAGTTAATCGCCTATCATTCAAACATTTCACACATGGACAGTAAAACCTCCCATTATTGTCAGGAACATGTGTTCTAGCAAACTATAGAAACTCATCCACCTTGTTCTCATATTCGTCACTTGTTCGGATCGGATTTACCCAACTACGATCCATGACTACCTAAATGAGTTTACATTTAACATAAAGTAAGTTTGGCTCAATAAAAAAACAACAAAGTACATGTAACTTTTAAATTATAGAAACTACAACTTTTAAGACTTCAATCAAGCATATAATCAAATTAACAATCCAAGATGCTTAAAAATTTGTCACCTGTTATCATAGTTTTAGTGGTGATAAATATATCATCGGGTTCATGGCTTGGTATTATCGGAAATCGATTCAATTGAAGGATCTATGTGTTTCAAGCTTTGAAAAATAGAAAGAAAATGAAAATAGAGCAATTAAAATAGCTAAACTACACTAGGAATTGAAAGTGCATATTGGTAGGATGCCTCGGTCGTATGCCCATAATAGAAATTCAAAGCAATTAAGGAAATAAGCAAGAACAAGCAAGGTTTCACCAAGTACAAGCATGCATGCACAAGGCACAACTATGCATAAAAATCCTAAATAATGAAAATTAGCAAAAATTGAAAGCATCAATGGAAAGAGCAATAAAAGTTGACATGAGAGTTCAAAACTTTAAGGAAAATAACAAGTAACGAAGTCTAGATCTAGGATTGAAGCTAAAACTATGCATGAAAATAAAAATCAAAATAAAGCGTAGGAAAAACTCAAAATCATGACGATCAAGGACCCGATCTATAGACTATGTGTGTCACTCAACTAGAATCCATAGTCAATTCACATGTTTCATCATGAAATCAAGTAGCAAAGAGAAAAAGCATAATATGAAGAACAAGCATGAAAATGAAGAACAAGCATGAAATTAAAGCATAAAACATGAAATTGAAAGGAAACTTACTTGAATTAAGAAACGAAACAAGCTTGAATGTAAATTGCATCAAACTAACAATTCAAAGGAGTATTTGGATTCTTCTTAGGCTTACAAGCCCAAGGAGGTGCTTGAAACTTAAATCTAATATAGGAAATAAAATTACATAAAAGCTTGAGATCCAATCTAAAACCTAAGAAAAGAGAAAATTATCAAGAGTTTGAAAGTAATTTGGTTCCCAAACCCTAGCTTAGGTTGGGAGGGGAGTGATATCTTCAAAGGTGCAAGGTGTGGGCTTTATATACTTGTTTGTAGGGGCAAGACCGTCAAAAATGCTCAAAATGGCTGAACTCCCAGCGTCGCAGTCGATCGACTGCCCAGTCTCGAACAGCCAACTCTCTGTCAGGCAGTCGATCAACAGAAATCCGATTGATCGACTGCCAAAATTTCGGAATTATCCAACAATATCTTCATATGAAATGTATCCCTTTCCCTTATCTATCATCTGGCATTTGAATCGTATCATTTTGAATTTTTCTTCGAGAGTTATGAGCTCCGCACCAAAACCTGCCACAAGCGAGGCGACGACGAACTATCTCCACTTAAAGCTGATGTTTACCATTCTTAGACTCGAAATTTGGAATTGTTGTAAACACAAAAGTTTTATAAAATTCTCTCATCTTTCCAATGGTATAAAGTGGAGGCAAATGGCACAAGTGGTTCTGGATTTATGCTTGCATTACGATAACTGAGACATCCACCGAGCGAATATAATCCCTTTTAGCCTCCTACAAAAGAAGAATTCAAACTTAAAAACCCAAAAATAGCACAAACACCTCACACTTAGTACACTTAAAGCCAAAAATATAATAAACAAGAAAAATACCTAAAACCTAATGAAAAATGACTCTAAACTACTAGAAACGACGTTAAACTCTAACTAAAGACACAAGGAAAAGTACAACAATTACATGCAAAACATCACCAATTATGCAAATTACAAATAACATGTTACCGAGGTTTTAGGTGATTAGCATTAAAAATTCTCAAACATAATTTGATAGACTTCTAGTTAATTTTCCTAAGTAATCACTAATCATCATCCTCAAAATAAAAAATTAGTTGAAAGATACAAACTTAATACCTTGCAAGTGTTTTTGCTGCCTGATAACAACAATCAGCAACAACAATGTAAAATGTAGAATCTACTCAATCTGCCTGATAACAACAATCAACAACAAAAATCAACAACATCAAGTAAAATCTTCATATAAACTGAGAAACGAAGAAAAAAAAAGCGCTAATGTTTTTTTCTTAAATAATAACATGATTTATTTTCTTTTCGGAAAGATCTGTACAAAGAGCAGAGTTCTCAAAATATTATCCCACTAAATGATGTGCATGAACTTAGAACTAAACAAAAACTGTCAAAACTTACTTACCAACTGATATCCGACGATCGAATGACTATATATTGACTACCGACAACCCTGGATATGCAAAACTGTAATCGACAGTAGTGATATTTTACGTTATTAAACCTGCATGTATAAGAAACTAATAAATTACAAGCACGATAAATATCCAAATATAGCACACTTGAATTTCAAACTTGACCAATTTCAAGAAGTCAAGTAATACGAAGCGTATACAGGCATCAATTGTGTTCAGAAAACTTCAAATGATCTTTTTTTCACTGGATTAAGATCGTCTCAGCATTTGACGGATTGCCATTGTTGTATAAAGTGTATTCTCTGATGTGAAATGAAAAAACTTTGTGGGAAAAGTATTTTTGCGATAAATGAAAGCTGAAAAAGCTAACTTATTTTGAGGATTTGTTGATGGCTTATAATTCAGAGAATATGTTGTATATATATGTGGCTTATGAAAACTTGGGAAATTAATATAACTAAGAACATGTCGAATCACATGGATTTGTCTTTCAATCTCTACAAATATACTAATGCGCAACATGATATTATGTGATGAAAAAACGTTGTATCGTACCAACATGGCAACATAGCCCTCAGTTGACCCTACACATATAAACTAGAAATGTGGAATTGAGGTGAGAATAGAATATAAATTAGGACCATATATATTACTACCAGGCAAAAACATGTATATGTCTTCCAATCATTGAATATAGTTTAAATTACTATATATTTTACTTATGGTACAAGACATAACTCAACATTCAATATAACATTGAAAACATAGTTTCACCACAATTTCTGTAAATGTAGCACTCAGAAGACCCTGCAACAATCAACTAGGTAAAGAAATGGGATTTCTTCTTATACTTCAAAAAAAAACCTCAAATTAATTTAATCCAGATCAAACATATTGGTTGCAATGTTAACCCATCAAGCATTTGTTAATTATCTGCTAATCCGCCTGGTCTTCAATTCATGGCTGATTCGATGTTTCCAGTTTGGAATATCTTGTGTAGATAAATGAGCACTTACTATATCCAGACTACAAGTTTCTCAAATTCTCAAAACTTCAGCTTTCTAAGCTTCACTTATTTCACAATAATTTCCAGAATTTAGGTAATTTGATCATATTCTGTTAGTCACACATTGTCTATTATTTTATCCACAACCAAGATTGTCGATAAAAAAGCTTGAGTTGCTAATAAGCTGGGGCTTTAGCTAAATTTGGCAGCAGGTTTTGGCCCAATGCTACCATTGGTAGATGAGACTAAAAGGATTGTTCTTTTATTTCCGGAAACGAATCTGCAATTTTTTTTATTATTATTTTAATGCAGGTATTTATCATCTGAAATGAAGTTATACTGTCATATGATGCAAACTTATGATCTTAACAAACAAACTTTTCATATGACTACGACACATAACATCCATCTTGCAATTTATATCGTACAATTTTCCTTTATTTGGTTTAATTTCTAGTTCAAACTATGTTTTTAATTTTCTTATGTTTGGTGTGTGTGAGTACTTTGTATTCTTTGTAAGAACGGAGTTATGGAAGTTACTATTTGAATTTCTAAGACCATATAAAGTTAGTGCCATCAACTTATTTTCTTCATAAAAATTTCAAGTGTATTCATATACTAACTTTCTCCTTGGATACATTGTATGAAGAGGGGATTACACAAAAAAAGACTAATTTATTATGTAGTTACACTAAATCGTAAGCGTAACATTTGAAATTATCCCTCGACATAATCAGTCATCTAAGTTCTATATTCTTTGACATCACTCTAAATACGAACAAGATCTTTAAAAAAAGAGAGGGTGAAAAAAGTGAAACTAAGACCAATAATTTCCAATTTCCATCCAACTCTTGCTTAAAATCCCCAACAAATCCTCAAAAGAAACAGATCATTTTAAGAGAAAAGTTGATCATAACTTTTCAATTAAAGGATAAAAAATGCAAGGTTTTTGCTAAGCAATCAGATATTACAGACCGCGCGTCGTTATGCAATAAATTTAATATTTTTAGTTTTCCTCAACTTTCCTCCACTAATAAGTAGAAGCGGCAAGGGTCAATCCCACGAGGAGTGTGGATTAATTTGTTATTATTCGTATTTAATTAAAAGAATAAAGTGAGTAAAAGATGATGAACTAACTAGTGAGAACTAACTAACCAATTAAAGAAGAAATAAAAATCAAAGTAAATAAACTCAAACAAATGAAACACATAAGAGAATTAATATGAGAATGATAATAATGAGAAAACTCCAGTCCAAGTTCAGTTTCCACCCTCAATATATTCATCTAATCAATTGTAATATTATAATTCACTTTTCATATGAAACTATTAGCCCTAAATAGCAATAAGCTCTTCTACTCGAATTTGCCCTTACCGAATATTTAATCAAAACAAGCTCTTCAATTAAATCTAATTAATGGATAACCTAGAATAATCTCTCTATATTTAATCCAATAAAAGCATTAAATACTAGGAAAATAGGCTAATCTAAACAATATACTCACAAGCTCAGTTTATTCAACTTATATTGTGTTATCCCTAATAGTGCGTGACCATTAGTTGCTACAACTGAAATAGAAACGACAACAACTACGGATTGTAGCCCTATATCTAGCAATTGACATCCAACCTTAATCTAGGTGACAGTCTAAATCAAAAGTTAAACAGACATGTCATGAAAATAGAATAGCACAAATAACTTCATATGAATAACAAAGTAAATAGTACGAGAATTAATTTGAACATAATCAGTCGATGGGGTTCAACGTCACAAGGACCAGAATTAATTAAACTACTCACACATGGTGTTCATGAAATTATAAAAGAAAAATAAATGAGAAAACATTTTTTCTTAAAAAATAAGAGGAGTAAGAACGTTGCTTCTTTGTTCCTTGAGTCTTCCTTCAATTCCTCCGAATTAATTGGTGGTTACTTCCCTTCTTAGAGAGTTCTTTATGTGCCTTGGAACCCTAGGAGTGTTCAAACAAAAAGTTTTTTTGAAGCATGGAAGGATATATATAAGTTCCCAGAAATCAGAATAATAATTTCCTTCCAAAAATAGCTTTTCTGAGTCGGCGTCGACGCCCCGTCAATCGACGGGTGGATCGACCATGACAATAGAGAGTTCGTCGGCCAAGTACGTCGATCGAGGGGGAATCGACGATCTCAACAGAGACTTCGTCGACGGGTTCGTCGATAAGGTGGTTGATCGACACCGGCAGCTCATAGGCGTCGATGATGCATCGACACTGGCGTCGATCGACGGTTGCTTCCTGCGCTACTTTTCCATCGATTCGTTCGTTCTTGTCTCTCAGTCCTAATTGCAATAATTACAAACCATTCTTCAATCATCATCACACCAATCGATTAACTAAATACTGCAAAATAAGTGAAAAATATGCAATTGGTACTCATCCATCCACAAAATATATATACGAGAAATAAATATATATGACAATATGAAGCGCACAAAAATATAATTTAAAACCATTAACTACCACATAATTTCTCGCATATCAAACTCCCCCAAACTTAAACCATTGCTTGTCCCCAAGTAATTTAGAATTAAATCACAAAACACACATGGAAAATAACACTAAGAAAAGTAAATGATCATTTGCTCAGGTCCTCACACTTTCGCACTAGTAAGTTACTCGAGTTGCTCAAACGAACTCATCCGGACTCTAGACATCCTTATATTTCTAGAAATCGCAAATGTTTCATGTATCGACTAAAGTGATCCTAGTAAATTGGCAAACCCTTTTCGCATACGCCAAGTCAATGTACTATGGTGCCCCCTCGTTACTCGATGGTTTGGCTACTATCTATTGTTGGTTGCGATCAAATATTTTGTCCACCCATTTGTTTATTATTATTTTTTTATTGAGACCTGCAGCTCTGCACTACCGTTCTAGACTTGATAATTAGGATGAGGTGTTGAATAGGAGGATCGTATTAGTTAGGCATTCGATTTGTCGAGCTTCACCTCTGGTTTATTAGAATGACGATTAGTATGCGCCGTTTGAGTGTATGCATACGTGCATGAAATGCCAGGCTGCTGGTCATGTCTCCGTTGGAAAGCAGCTGTAGTATAACTGAAACACACTCGGTAAACCACGGATAGGCAGCTGTTTCAGCACCTCGATTATTTTCTTTTTTTCTTATTTTACACTTTTCGACTACAATCCGCCGGTATTCTCCAATCGGACTTCAATAAACTCTATTTCAACTAATGAGATATTCTCACATAACCGCCAACTTCAAGGCCCCACACAAACTCATATTGAGTACGGCAACCACAAGGACACCTCGACAACGCAAACAAGCTAGAATTGATGCCCCATAAATGAATCACAAAAGTACTAACAATCATGCTCTTGATCCCTAAATCAAATGATGCCTAAAGATTTTAACCGAAATATAATTCGCACAAGCAATGCAAGTAAGTACTATTAATATAAAATTCAACTCTCGGATCATCATCGCAAATACCACTTACTAGTCTGTTATCGGGTCACCTAATAACAGCATGCTACCCTCCTTTTTTTTTTTAAATACTCCTAAAGTTTGCAGACTAAACATCATTCATCATCAAAAAACTCATAACACATTGTCACAGACCAAAAAAAACTCATGAGCAAAAATATCAACACCACACACATCATAGACCATTAACTCCCCCCCAAACTCAAACTTTAGCTTGTCCTCAAGCAAGCATAAAACAATAATAATCAAATAAATATTTAATATGAGAGAAGATTAGAAATAGAAATCACCCGAGTAAATGGCGATAAGGTTCCGATTCTGGACAACCATTACAATCTTTCTTCATAAAATAAGCCCAATCATCTAAATTCTTCAACCAAACCTTTCTCCCCCTTCAACGTGAAGAACTCTAGCTAGCTCCTGTTTCCACACCTAGATGTTGTAGTATGCAAACTATGAGGTAGAAAGAAAAGAAATAAAATAAAATTGAAAACATGAAAACAATGCAAATATTGGGTTGCCTCCCAACAAGCGCCTTTTTTTAGAGTCATTGGCTCGACTTCTTACGCCCTTGTTTAAGTTGAAAGTGATGCTTCCAACTCCATCCGTTCTTCGTTAACTGTGTTAAACCCTTCGTAATATGGCTTGAGTTGATATCCATTCACCTTGAACGTTTTGCTCGTCTCAGGGCTATAAATCTCCACTGCACCATGAGGGAATACATGAGTGATGACAAATGGACCAACCCACCAGGAACGCAACTTCCCTTGAAATAACTTCCCTTGATATCCATTCACCTTGAACATTTTCTCGCCCTCGAAAAAATGTTTTATTGAAATTTTTAGTTCATGGAAAGCCTTCGTCTTTTCTTTGTAGATAAAGGAGTTTTCAAATGCTTCATTCCTAATCTCTTCTAGTTCTCGCAGCAGCAACTTTTGATGTAACCCAGCTCCATCATACTCATAATTGCATTGCTGCACTTCCCAGAATGCCTTATGTTGGAGTTCCACCGGCAAGTGGCATGGCTTTCCAAAAATGAGTCGGTATGGAGACATCCCAATTGGTGTCTTATTCGCCCAAAGGCGTCTTTTAGTTTGATGCTCCAATCATTTTGGTTCGCATTGACGGTCTTCTCCAGGATAGATTTGATTTCTCGATTCGAAGTCTCGTCCTGCCCACTCGTCTATGGATGATACGTTGTAGAATGCCTATGGATGACAACATACTTCCTTAGTAACGCTTACACTGTCTTGTTACAAAAATGAATTCCGCGATCGCTTATCATTGCCCGAGGAATTCCAAATCTCGAGAAGATTCGAGATTTAATAAAACGTGCAACCACCTTCGAGTCGTTAGTCTGAGTGGCCTTCGCTTCCACCCATTTCAAGACATAATCAAATACAAGCAATATGTAGAAGTTCTTGAAGGAAAGCGGAAATAGGTTAATCTAAGCTGTTTTTGGAAGGAAATTATTATTCTGATTTTTGGAAACTTATATATATCCTTCCATACTTCAACAAAAATCTATTTTTGGACATTCCTAGGGTTCCAAGACATAGAAAGAACTCTCTTTTGGGAAGGAAAAAGGGAAGTAACCACCAATTAATTCTGAGGAATTGAAGGAAGACTCAAGGAACAAAGCAGCAACGTTCTTACTCCTCTTATTTCTTTAAGAAATAATGTTTTCTCACCTATTTTTCTTTTATAATTTCATGAACACCATGTGGGAGTAGTTTAATATATTCTGGTCCTAGTGATGTTGAACCCCATTGATTGGTTATTTTCTAATTAATTCCCGTAATATTTATTTCATTTTTCGTATGACATTATTGTTTAATTTCTAATTTAGACTAATCACCTAGATTAAGGTTAGATGTCAATTTCTAGAAATAGGGCTACAATTCATAATTGTTGTCATTTCTATTTCACTTGTAGCAACAAATGGTCGAGCACTATTAGGGATAACACAACATAAGTTAAATAAACTGAGTTTATGAGTTTATTGCTTAGATTAGCCTATTTGCCTAGCGTTTAATGCTTTTATTGGATTAAATCTAGAGAGCTTATTCTAGTTTGTCCATTAATTAGGTTTAATTGAAGAGCTTTTTTTGATTAAATACTCGGTAAGTGCAAATTCGAGTAACAGAGCTTATTGCTATTTAGGGCTCGTAGTTTCATATGAAAAGTGAATTATAATATTATAATTGATTAGATGAATCGATTGAGGGTGGAAACTTAACTTGGACTGGAGTTTTCTCATTATTATCAGTCTCATATTAATTCTCTTACGTGTTTCGTTTGTTTGAGTTTATTTACTTTGATTTTTATTTCCTTCTTTATTTGGTTAGTTAGTTCTCATTAGTTTAGTTCATCATCTCTTACCCCCTTTATTATTTTAATTAAATACGAATAATTACAAATTAACCCACACTCCTCGTGGAATCGACCCTTACTTACCACTTCTACTTGTTAGTGGAGGAAAATTGAGGAAAACTAAAAATATTAAATTTATCGCGTAACGACGCGCGGTCAAGTTTTGGCACCGTTGTCGGGGAGTGACGCTTATTAAGTTTTTATTTTTACGTATTAAGTATATTTAGTTAGAAACAAGTTGAGAAATTTTGTCCAGAATTTCCGCAAGCTCTCTGTTATCGGAGCAAAACAAAGATTATAGACATAAATCTCCCAACCTTAATCCTATTCATAAGAAAAAACTAATTCTTGTTTGATATTTTTAGGTGAATGAACTTGAGATCGTCTGGAAAGAAACATTTCCAATACTATCCGGAGATCACTAAGAGAGATCGCGAGTTTAGAAAGAAGGATAGACGAGAAAAAGAGGCATTGGGTACGAAATAAATACTACCGAATTACAAATCCAAGGAGTCTTCAAGTGACAGTGAAGAGCGAGAGGAGACTCGAGATCCACGTTCATTTAGAGAGAACGTAACAATGGCAGGAGACAGAGAACGCACATTGAAATAGATAGCTAATCTCAATCTCCCACAACAACTCTTTGCATCACGTTTCCAACCGTGGATGATGCTACATTCGAATTGAGATCAAGTTTAGTCTACCATCTACCGTCGTTTCATGGATTAGGTGGCGAAGATCCGCACAAGCATCTGAAGGAGTTTCATGTCATATGCATGGGCATGAAGCCCGCCGAAGTAACTGATGAAAAAATTAAATTACGTGCGTTTCCATTTTCATTGAAGGACCTAGCCAAAGATTGGCTCTTTACTTGCCATCGGGTTCTATCACCATGTGGGTGGCGTTAGAAAGGATATTTTTGCTGAGATATTTTCCTGCTTCGCGAGTGGCAAACCTTCGTAAAGACATTTGTGCAGCGAGACAATCACAGGGTGAGACATTGCATGAGTATTGGGAGCGATTCAAGAGACTCGTCGCTAGTTGTCCTCAGCATCAAATGGGCGAGCAGTTGTTGATATAATACTTTTATGAGGGTATATGTCTCACGGATAGGAGTATGATAGATGCATTGAGTGGAGGCACACTTATGGACAAGACACCAACGACAGCAAAGGAGTTGATATCGAACATGGCAGCAAAATCCCAACAATTCGGCAGTTGTGATGTTTCGTTGAAGTCAATAAATGAGGTAGGCACTAGTTCGTTCCAAGCTCAAATAAATGATTTGACATCCGTGATCACTAAATTGACAATGAGGGGACTTCCTAGGTTCGACCATGTGTACTTTGTCAAACAGTGGATCATGTCACCAAGGACTGCCCAACACTACAAGCTGAGATTGAAGCCCATGCTAATGTGGTAGGAACTGGTAACAGGCAAGGGAGGAAGTACGATCCATACTCCAATACTTACAACCCAGGCTGGAGAGACAATCCGAATTTTAGCTATCAGAATCAGCCCGGGAATTCCTTCGGCGATCAAGACCAGAGACCACCTCAGAATTTTCAAAGGGGGCAAAAATATTCAAGACAATATAATAACCGCCTGCAAGAGAAAGACTCATTCCCATCGCTCGAGGAGATGGTGAAAGCCATGGCATCGAACACCTTGAAGCTTTAGCAAAACATGGACGAATACCAGCACGACAATTGGTCCAGTATAAAGAATCTAGAAACTCAAGTGAGTCAAATGGCGGACCACGCAAGGCACGAGGAGGTGGTCGATGTCCTTCTAAACCCGAAGAAAATCCAAAGAATGTGAGTGCCATTATGCTACGGAATTGTAAGAAACTAGAAGGCCCGGAGAATCCAGCACTTGAATCGGAGGATGGAAACGAGAAAGAGAAAGGAGAAACGAAGCAGACACATGCTGATAAGTGTGCCTAAACCTAAAAATGATGTCCATAATTTCGTCGTTTTTCCTACCAGATATGAGACATTTCCATTTCTATCAAGGATTAAGCGCCGAGTTAAGGAGGACACAGAGAAGCATGTGCGAGATGTTTTCAAGAAGGTGGAGATCACTATTCCCCTTACCGACGCAATAAAGCAAATTCCTCATTATGCGAGATTCCTTAAGGATCTTTGCACCCACAAGAGAAGGTTGAAAGGAGATGAAAAAATTCTAATAGGAGAGAATATGTCTACTGTTCCGCAGAAAAGAAATGATCCGGGTATGTTCTTTATTCCATGTACAATCAGTAATTTGAGATTTGAGCGAGCCATGTTAGAATTGGGTGTTTCGATCAATGTTATGTCGCGTGCTATTTTTGACTGCTTGAACGTGGTCCTGTTGAAGAAGACTGAGGTAGTAATCCAACTCGCCGACCGTAGCACCGCATACCCTGATGATGTCATCAAAAATGTTCTTGTAAAAGTTAATGAGCTAGTCTTTCCGGTTGATTTTTATGTGCTAAGTATGAATGACACCGCCTCAAAATCGCCACCTATCTTGTTAGGGCGACCTTTCTTGAATACTACTCAGACGAAAATTGATATTCCTCGAGGCACTCTCACAATGGAGTTTAACGGTCACATTATTCAATTTAATATTTTTGATGCTATGAAATTTTCTGATTATGATAACTCTGTATATGCACTTGATTGTTTTGACTCTTTAGCGCAGGAATTCTTAGAGGTACACAATAGAGACAAGCTCGAGATGACTATCGCACTAAGTTTGGGGGAAAAATCTTTGTTATCGGGTCACCCGATAACATAGCCAAGCTGGACGAATAAGGTGCATGAAATAATCTTGGCCTTGCAAGTACTCAAGCCGGAACCTAGTAGATATGTTGTTAACTATGTTAAACTTCCCGAGTCACACCAAAAGTTTATGTCATCCATTATACAAGCACCGGATCTCGAACTTAAGTCCCTACCGGAACACTTAAAATATGTCTTTTTGGGAGAGAACGAGACATTGCATGTAATCGTATCATCACGGTTAGACGCTTTTCCGGAGGCTTCCTTGTTACGAGAATTGAAAGACAACAAACAAGCAATTGAGTGGACAATAGCGGACCTGCGAGGAATAAGTCCATCCATATGCATGCACTGCATCCTGCTTGAGGAAGGTGTCAGACCATTTGGGGAGCCACAACGACGGCTGAATCCACCCATGGTGGAGGTGGTAAAAAAGGAAATCCTCAAGTTGCTGGACGTGGGAGTGATCTTTCCAATTTCTGACAGCCGATGAGTAAGCCCGACTTAAATTGTTCCTGGGAAATCAGGGGTAACCGTTGTTCAAAATCAAGATGGAAACTTGGTGCCCACCCAGGTGCAAACTGGATGGAGAGTTTGTATTGACTACTATAATTTGAATGCCATGACTAGTAAAGATCACTTTCCTTTGCCATTTATTGATCCAATGCTTGAGAGGTTAGCATGTCACACTTTCTATTGCTTCTTTGATGGTTTCTCGGGGTATTTTCAAATCCCTATAGCTCCCGAGGACCAAGAGAAGATGACCTTCACGTGCCCCTTTGGGAAATCTACTTATCATCGTATGCTTTTCGGACTATTCAATGCTAAGTATTTTTTCTGAATATGTTGGCGACATCATAGAAGTTTTTATGGGTGATTTTAGCATTTATGGTTGTTCATTTGAGGTATATCTCGAAAATCTTTCTTTAATCTTGAAACGATGTGTTGAAACCAACCTTGTATTAAATTGGGGAAATTTTCATTTTATGGTGGAACAAGGTATAGTTTTAGGACACATCGTCTCGTTGAAAGGAATTGAAGTCGATAAATCTAAGATTGATATTAACTGCGTTGCCTTACCCCACAAAAGTGCGGGAAGTTCATTCTATTCTTAGCCATGCAGGGTTTTACCAATGATTCATTAAGGATTTTTTGAAGATAGCAGCCCCGTTATGTAGGCTCTTACAAAAGGATGTGGAGTTCAGCCTCGATGACGATCGCAAGATGGCTTTTGATATATTAAAGAATCGTCTAACCACTTCTCCAATAATCTAACCGCCAAAGTGGGACCTACCATTCGAAATCATGTGCGACGCTAGTGATTATGTTGTGGGAGCTGTGTTGGGGCAAAGAATTGATAAGGCGGCTCATGTGATTTACTATGCTTTGAGAATTTCGAATCCCGCCCAAGGAAATTATACGACTACTGAAAAAGAGCTCCTAGCCGTTGTTTTTTCTCTCGAGAAATTTCGCTCATATATCGTAGGCACCAAAGTAGTGGTATTTACTATTCATGAGGCTCTTCGACATCTCCTTACGAAGAAGGAAACAAAACCAAGACTCATACGATGGATATTGTTGCTCCAAGAGTTTGATTTGGAAATCAAAGACCAGAAGGGTGCCGAGAATGTTGTTGCAGACCATCAAACTCAATTAACGCATGTGGAGGACAAATTGTAATTCAACGAAAGCTTTCCGGATGAGCAGCTGCTAGCGATTAGAAGTTCTCAACAAAACTCTCGGTTATCGGGTCACCCGATAATAACAACCTCAGAGCCCTGGTACGCCGATTTGGTGAATTTCCTAGTCGATCATGTTTTCCCAACAGAGATTGTTAAAGCAAGGAGAGACAAACTAAAGAGTGATTCCAAGTACTACATCTGGGATGATCCATATCTCTAGAAGCATTGCACCGATCAAGTAATTTGAAGATGCGTTCCAAATTCTGAGTTTCAGTCGATCCTATCATTTTGTCATGCTCATGCCTGCGGGGGACACTTTGGATCCAAGAGAACAGCCTATAAGGTGCTTGATAGTGGTTTCTACTGGCTAACTCTTTTTCGAGATGTGTATTATTTTTGTAAGTCGTGTTATAATTATCAAAGAACAGGAATATTTCGAAAAGAAATCAAATGCCCAAAAATCCGATAATAATTTGCGAAATTCTCGACATGTGGGGTATTGATTTTATGGGGCCCTTTCCGCTTTCCTTTAAGAACCTCTACA
This sequence comes from Phtheirospermum japonicum, assembly GCA_014905375.1. NCBI lineage: Eukaryota > Viridiplantae > Streptophyta > Magnoliopsida > Lamiales > Orobanchaceae > Phtheirospermum > Phtheirospermum japonicum. The sequence goes on along the minus strand of BMAC01000016.1, from coordinate 2,801,808 downwards.
TATTGCTCGCAGTCAATTACTTCTCAAAATGGGTGGAAGCGAAGGCCACTTGGACTAATGACTCGAAGGTGGTTGCATGTTTTATTAAATCTCGAATCTTCTCGAGATTTGGAATTCCTCGGACAATGATAAGTGATCGCAGAACTCATTTTTGTAATAAGACAGTGGAATTGTTACTAAGGAAGTATGATTTCGTCCATAGACTTTCTTCAGCATATCATCTGCAGATGAGTGGGCAGGTGATTAGAGTAGATTTGTCCTTATTTTTATTAGTATTTTAGTACGTTTTTCTATTTATTTTTGGTATAAGTTGGACGATTTAAGCTTAATTTCGTATTTTTATAGTTCTGACTTATTTTACCGTATTTTAATCATAATTGATGCAAATAGGTGATATTTCGTTGTTTTCACCTTACAGCTAAGTAACCGGAAGAGTTCAACGTGTAATAGACGAAGTTCGATGTTCAAGAATAGGAGAACGAGCTTTCCGGCGAAACGAGTAGCAAAATATAGAGAGAGACGGAGGCAGACGCGCAGTCGCGTCGACTAACATGACCGTCGACGCTCTGTCGACGTGAGCCATGATCCGCGTCAGTCGACGCAACTTGCTGAAGCGTCGATGTCGACGCACCAATGTCGACGCACTGTCGACGCTACTTGCTGAAGCGTCGATGTCGACGCACCTGCCCAGCTGACGCGCACACCTGCCGACCAAGTCTACCGAGTCCCGCCGAGCACCAGCGCGCGTCAGTCGACGCTACGTCGACGTACCGTCGACGCGACGGCCCAGAATTCGGATTTTAGGGTTTCTTGTGCGCCAAGACTTGTAATATCTATATAAACCCTCCTTATTTCGGATTTTAAAAAGAACACACGACCCCCTAGGGTATCTTAGCTTACAATAACAATAATCCCACATCTCATAACGAGATTTGAAGACGGAGATCAAGGATCGAAGAACAACGCGTCCAAAATGTCGAATTCGAGTTCGGGATTCATTCTTCGCCCAAGATCAACGTTCAAACTACGGAATAGCTGGAGCTTTTTACCGCTTTCATTAGTTACAATAAGTACTCTAAACTCTTAGATAATTTCGTAGTTAATTTCTTAGTTTAATTCTTAGTTAATTTCTTAGTTAATTCRAGTTTATTTAGCTTAATTGTGTTTATGCTTGGATATTGGATATTGGTTAATTTAGTTTATTTATGCGAGTTGATTTGTGCTTAGTTATTCTTTAATCTTAGATTCTTATGATTCGTTGCTTAGTGGTAATTTCTTATGCTCATGCTCTTAAATTCGTTAATTAGGTTGCGTATTATTGATAGTTTAAATCATTGCTCGTAGTTGATAATCTAGTTTAAAGTAATTAGTTTAATTAGATTTAGTTTAATTATTACTTTAGTTATAATGATCAAATCAATCTCTTTTAAAATCCCAAATGTATATGTATTTTATTTTAGTTCATAAATTGAGAAAAACATCGAAAGGACCGAACAGTTGTTTCCTCGAGAGATACGACTCGAGTCAAACTTACCACCCTACACTTACCTCGTACTCTTGCGAGCAAACTGGCGTGCTTTTAAATTAATTTATTAAAACGGGGTGCACAAAAGTTTGAGTCAAAAATTTGGCGCCGTTGCCGGGGAAGCAATGAGTAGGAATTTAAGATGTTTTTCATTTCATTTTCTTTTTGATTTATTAGTTTCTTTTCATTATTATTTTCATTTTCGCACTTGGTTTTTGCGATTTGGTACATTGACGTGTTGTTGAGTTTATGCAAGGAAGGCGATCACTTCAACGCGACCTTGTACCATTCATTGACAACATCCACCATTCAAATCCACCAAGACCGAGACCCGATTTTATTCCCGAGGACGATTCCTCAACAGCAACTAATTTCGCTTGCGATCGAGCTTCCGACATTATGTTAGAGGAAAATCCGATTCGAAACGGCGATTCACCACCGAGATCACCACCATGCCCCATTATTACGAGACAAGATGCGGGGAGAGACGAAGGAGTCGACCAGCAGCAAAACGTAATCGGTCACCAACCCAACATGGCGAATGTGAGGCAAAATGAAGAGATGAACAACAATGCTATTCTCCAACACAACATCGAGAACATGGCAATTAGGAACGAAGATTTTCTGCAGCATAACGCGTATGCTAACAATCAAGGGCACGTGAATGATTGGTTGGAGAATCAAGATCATGGTTACGAGCAAAATAATTTCAGAAGGAGATACGAGCGCGAGCACCATTACGCGCATGACGACCACTATGAGAGAGCTAATGACCGAGTTAGGGAACCAAGGGGAGATCGAGCGCCTCGACAACGAGATTTGGCACGCCCGAAGGTTGTGCTTTATAGGTCTGCTATTGTACTTGGCCTGACTGCAAGGGAAGTAGAGATTAAACCGCATCAAATTAATTTGCTTCCGACTTTTCATGGAAATGCCCACGAAGACCCTTTAGCATTTTTGAACTACTTTATCGATGAAGTGGGAAGATTTGTAGGTCATGGCCTAAACCGAGAGGAGATGCAAATGATTTGCTTCCCCTATAGCATGAAAGACAAGGCGAAGACATGGTTACTGTCCTTAGAACCAAGGTCATTAACTGATTGGGAGATGATAAGCGAGAAGTTCCTAAATCAATACTATTCGGCACAAACAACGGGGCAAATTCGGAGGCAGATTGCTAACTTCGAACAAGTGGAGGGAGAATTATTTCATGAAACATGGGA
>BMAC01000016.1:2767881-2797161 GCA_014905375.1 Phtheirospermum japonicum | reverse complement strand
ATAAAAACAATGATAAGAAAGATGGTGGGTCTTGTGTTAGTAATTGCCTACGCGCTTGTAAAGGCTTGAATTTTATTGTTTATTTTATGAAGCCTAATGATTAGAAGGCAAGAGTTGTGTGAGAAGCATGCTATAAGCTTCAATTGTACTTAAGTGGTTTGAGCTTTCAGTCGGTTTACGAGTTTCATTAGTTGATTAGAGTAGATTTGTCCTTATTTTTATTAGTATTTTAGTACGTTTTTCTATTTATTTTTGGTATAAGTTGGACGATTTAAGCTTAATTTTGTATTTTTATAGTTCTGACTTATTTTACCGTATTTTAATTATAATTGATGCAAATAGGTGATATTTTGTTGTTTTCACCTTACAGCTAAGTAACCGGAAGAGTTCAACGTGTAATAGACGAAGTTCGATGTTCAAGAATAGGAGAACGAGCTTTCCGGCGAAACGAGTAGCAAAAAGATAGAGAGAGACGGAGGCAGATGCGCAGTCGCATCGACTGACGCGACCGTCGATGCTCCGTCGACGCGAGCCATGATCCGCGTCAGTCGACGCAGCGTCGACGCACTGTCGACGCAACTTGCTGAAGCGTCGATGTCGACGCACCGATGTCGATGCACTGTCGACGCTACTTGCTGAAGCGTCGATGTCGATGCACCCCGTCGACGCACCTGCCCAGCCGACGCGCACACCTGCCGACCAAGTCTGTCCGAGTCCCGCCGAGCACCAGCGCGTGTCAGTCGACGCACCGTCGACGCGACGGCCCAGAATTCGGATTTTAGGGTTTCTTGTGCGCCAAGATTTGTAATATCTATATAAACCCTCCTTATTTCAGATTTTAAAAAGAACACACGACCCCTAGGGTATCTTAGCTTACAATAACAATAATCCCACATCTCATAACGAGATTTGAAGACGGAGATCAAGGATCAAAGAACAACGCGTCCAAAAACGTCGAATTCGAGTTCGGGATTCATTCTTCGCCCAAGATCAACGTTCAAACTCCGGAATAGCTGGAGCTTTTTTACCACTTTCATTAGTTATAATAAGGTGGTTGCATGTTTTATTAAATCTCGAATCTTCTCGAGATTTGGAATTCCTCGGACAATGATAAGTGATCGCAGAACTCATTTTTGTAATAAGACAGTGGAATTGTTACTAAGGAAGTATGATTTCGTCCATAGACTTTCTTCAGCATATCATCTGCAGGTGAGTGGGCAGGCTGAGACTTCGAATTGAGAAATCAAATCTATCTTGGAGAAGACCATTAATGCAAACCGAAAGGATTGGAGCATCAAACTGAAGGACGCACTTTAGGCGTATAGGACAGCTTATAAGACACTAATTAGGATGTCTCCATACCAACTCATTTTTGGGAAGCCATGCCACTTATCGGTGGAACTACAGCATAAGGCATTCTGGGCAGTGCAGTAGTGCAATTATGATTATGATGGAGGTGGGTTACATCGAAAGTTGCAGCTGCGAGAACTAGAGGAGATTAGGAATGAAGCGTTTGAAAATTCCTTAATTTACGAAGAAAAGACGAAGGCTTTCCATGACCTGAGAATTTCAAGAAAACATTTTGTCAAGGGCGAGAAAGTGATGAATAAGACAGTTATATGTGATGATGTGTGGCTGGTGTATGTGAAGATACGTTGCTAGTATATGGATGATATCTGACAGAGATTCAGGATTTACAGTTCAGTTTTCCATTTTAGAGTTAGGTTTTCAATTTTAAGGTTTAGTTTTCTATTTTAGGGTTTTAGGTTTAGGATTTGATTTTTTCTGATGGTATGTGGCTCTAATTTGTGATGATACATAAATATATGATGATATATAGCTCTAATATGTGATGACAAGTGGCATTTACTTGTGATTATATGCAAAAATAAATGAGAAATATTAAAATATGAGTAGATGTGTATGATATGACATGATAGTAGTGTTTTATAATTAGGGATAAAAAGGTTAAACCTCAGCTGGTTTAACCCTTTCTTCTTCATTCTCATTTTGTTTGTCCAGCACTGCTACAACCTGTAAATAGATGGCATATTTGTTTAATTTGAGTTTGAGTATGAATATTGTTCTGTCAAAATAGAAAATTGTTTTCACTTTATTTATCTTAGGCAACTGTGTATTACGATGTTTCACAAACAAAATTTTCTTCTTATTATCCAACTGGTTCTCTAAAGTTTTTTCCTTTAAAGCCTGTTTCTCCACTTCCATTTCACAACCAGAGTTGACCTTTTTTTTTTCTTTTTCTTTTGAGAAGTTGTTGCATCTGATGGTTTCTCGACCACCGATATTGCATCAGGTGCTTATTTAGGAATTCTCTTCTGCCCTCCCTTCTTTTTCTAAGCAGGAGGAACCTATTTCTCAACTACCAGTGTTGCATCAGGTGCTTGAGCAGCAGGAACCTTTTTAGACTTCTCCTTGTTTTATGACTTTGTTCTTTTTTCATACATTCTTCATTGTAAGTATTCCTCTTGAAAAGTGAGACCTGTACCAAGTGCATAACAACTACTATTTGTACATCTAGTTGCTCCAGAGGTATAATGGGTGCTTTCTTCTTCATTTCTATAATTACACGCACAAAAATAAAAAAAAAATAAAAATCAAAGATCATCACACATATAATGCACATATCGTCGCATACATCATCACATAGAATTTGAACATATCATCACACGGAACATGAATATATCATCGCACATAACATGAAAATATCATCACATAGATCATGCAAGTATAATCATACAAAAGAGGAACCACTGCAAAATGTGCAAAAGTGGCGCTTATTAGCAATGAACCGCCTTATATAAAAATAAGAAAATTAAGAATGTCGTCCGGGTGGCGCTTATTGATTACCAACTGACACCAATAATAGTTAAAGTGTCGGTTGCATTTAAAAGCGACTCTAATACCACCAATAAGTGCCGGTGATTTTGGTATCAGTTTTTAATAGAAAGTACTTCCAACAAAATCTAACTACAAATCCTGAAGGAGGAGAGCTCTCGCCAACCATGGTTGCAGTTGCAAGTACCAGTTTGTGCGCTCATCTTCATCCTCCCCATGGCCATCGCAATCCGCCTCCTCCGAAAGAGGACCGGCGATGTGGTGGACCCCGCCAATCTGTGGGGCCCCTGCTGGCGGAACCTCCATCCTCGATGGCTACTCATCTACCTGCTTTCTCCTTCCTCGCCATAGCTCTCTTCCTTTATCAGAATGTTGGTGACTTTGGATCGTCTTCTTCTACACACAGTACGCCTCTCTCAAAGATTCTCAAACACCAGTTAATTGTTAACTGATTTTCTATAATTTGGTTATCAGGAGGACTTTTGCATTGGCCATGGTCTACTTCGCAGTATGTAGTCCTATTTCTAATGGATATGATTTAGAATTCTGAAATTAATTGAACTTTTCATTTTTTAGTGTATATATATGGACTTGGTTTGAATATTATTAAAAATTTCAAGTGTAGCTTGCTACCATTGTGTCTATAAGAGGATGTATGAGGAAACCTATTCAAAAAGGGGAGAAAGATAAATTTCTGCATTTTTTTCTGCAGATTTTTGGGCCCTAATAATTAAATATTAAATAATAATAGCCTTTTAATGTTCGTGGGTTATTGCTTCGTTGGCTACGCCAAACCCTAATATGGAACCAATTAGAACATTAAACTTATTGATCCATTGCCGTAGTTTTCTTCCTATTATGTATCATAGCCACCACGTTCTGGATCATCTATCATCAAATTACTTTTGATGATATTGTATCATTTAGCAAATGGATTGCCATTTTGAGTAGATGGTGCATTCTCATTTCATACTTATCTAAATTTTAGTCTGTCTCTATTTTCCACCTCAGAATTCTAACAATTTTTGTACATGTTTTGAACCTCTTCAATCCACATCCAAAAATTTTTGTATGTCTCTATTTTCCAGCATATTTTGTATCTCACTAAACTCGACTTCTATTTATGTAGAGTGCGTTCATTCAGAGGGTATAAATAACAACTTTTTTTTTCTAATTTTGTTATTATTGTTTTGTCCAATATTGAACCTCACCTAATATCACACGTCTGTTACTTTACATCGAAGTTTTTCTTATTTGTTCTTCTGTTCAAAGTAAATATTAGTTATGATAAACTTTTCTAAAAATTTCCGATTCCCTTTTTTTTTATATCTGCTCAACTTTGATTACAAAGTAGATGTGTAAAATATAGATCTAAAAACTTAGAGATTCGATCCGTATTTTTTCAACAAATCACCACATAAATTATTCAGATCAGTTTTGTTTAAGAACTGGAAAATTGATCTGTTTTTCTAGAGTAACTTCACAAAAAAAAAATCAGATCTGTTTCTGAAATTTGATAATTAGTTTTTGAGAAAATCGATCCTTAATTTATTAATGATGTGTCTTTTATATGGATTTATTTTTGTAGTTTTCCCGATCTGAACAATGGGGAAAAACAGATTTCTGAAAAATCATTTTTAGTTTAATTAATTGATAATTCCAGATCGGGAAAATTAGATTTGATAAATAAAGGATTTTGTCCATAATTTATCTAAACTTTCATGGATTTGTCTTTTTCTTCGAAATTATTCTAAAAATTTTCAGATCTATTATTTTTTTGATCTGGAAAATCGATCTGGAATTTTTTTTATTCCTAATTTGTTCTGCATATTGTACAGTCCCCAATATTTTTTTTCTTCGGGAAAATTCCATTTTTCAAGTCACCCCATCCGCCTCGTTCTCTCTTTTCTCCAATTACAGTAACAATTCTTAGGGTTTGTTTGTTCAAATTCATCGACCGCAACAATCCAATGTCTTCAAAATTGTTCTAAATTTATTTCTTCAAATTTAGCCGCATTCTTTGAAATTGTTTAAACTATTTCTTCAAGCTTTTGAACTAATCATGGGGGAGCATTGTTTCTGGACGGTGCTTTTAGTTGCAACGGTGGAGGTTTTCTCGACGGCGCGTGGGATGTGGTTGGAGTTGCCGAGCTCAGCTCGATAACACGTACTTGGTAAGTTTCCTAACAGATTTTTAAATTTTGTTTTAGATCCATGTTTTTCGATTTACATGCAGTCGATGGTGTTTTTATTTTTAGATTTATGTAGTTTGCCCTAATCGAAGTTTGAGATCTCGATCTTTTTTTATCCAATTTGCTTTTTTCTCCGGTTTCTTTATTCACAAATTCTGTTCAGATCCAAAAATCATATGGTCATGTCTAAATTATTTCGTAACATATTTCTTCGAATTACAATAGATTATTCAGAATTGGTGGAAAATGATATTTAGATTTCTTACTCTGGTGTGCAAGTTTTGGTAATTATGATTGCGATTGTTATTTTATCTGGGTTTTGTGTGATTATTCTAAAGGGATTTTCCATATTTTTGTTTGGACTGTTCACTACAATCTCGAGTGGCTGTCACTGACTGTCGAATGGCTGCCGGACCGGGAGGAGCTATCGGGCAAGAATTACTCGGTCCAGAAGATGATTTTGGAGACCTACACTTCAGAGAACGAGCCTAATTATCTGATGCTGGCCCAGGCTTAGCTGCCCCTCGAGGATTCCAAAAATAATGCCCGCCAATACGATGACTAACATTCTGAGTTATGTGGGTTTAGGTGCGTTAATGGGAAGGTAAAACTTTACCAATACAATGACTAACATTCAGAGGCTATAAATGATTTGGATTTTGATTGAATGTTATTCTCTTCATTTCCAGTGATTAGAATGTTTTCTAATTTAGTGGTAGGGCTTGTGTGTTGAATTTAAGGTAACTGTGTATTAGGCAAATAAAAATGGAGTGTGATTATTTTGTTAACACGGGAATTCAAATTAGATATACAACTTTAGGGGTAGTTCGAAAATATGAAATTAATGGAGTGTGATTTAAATTAGATATACAACTTAGATATATTGTTAACACAAGAATTCAAATTAGATATACAACTTTGTTAACACAGGAATTCAAACGGAGTGTGATTTAATTTTTTTTATTCAGTTTTTTCAGGATAAGTAGTTCTTAGAATTCCTTCTACGGCGAGTTAAAACAATTTCATAGTGAATCTTGGATTTGTTATTTTTTGTAATGAATATATTATTCTTCTATTGCTATTTGTAATTATCTTTACTTGGTTATTGCATGTTAATCTTTTTGTTAATTGTGGGATCTTCACCAATAATGTTAACACTTGAACCAAACTTTTATGCACCCCAATAAAACATTCAAGCTTACTCGCAAGAGTACGAGGACACTTGTATGGTGGAAATCTGACTCGAGTCGAATCTCGGGGACAACAAGATTCGGAATTAAGATTATTGTTCAAAAGCAAGTCGTTCAATTATTTTTGGGGTTTATTTTGGATTTTCAATTAACAACTACTAAATTAAAAGGCAAGATTTAAAAATTAAATTCTAAATTACTTATTCTTGATTATCAACTAAATTAACTAAATTATTTAAACTAATTAACTAACTGAAAATTAAACTAATGATTAACTAAATTAAATTCTAAACTAAATTAACTAAACCTAGATTAATTAACTAAATGATTAACTAATAAATAATTTAAACTAAATAATTCGAAAACTAATTTAAAACTAAGAAACATATGCTGAAAACTAATCAGAATGGGAAACTGAATCAAATTGTAGAAACTGAATTCTAACAAATCAATTCAATCAACTAACGGTTATAATAATCTAACAGTTAACTGTTACGGCTAACTGTTTGACTAACGGCTAATAGTAACGGTTAACAGAATCATATAACGGTTAACTAACGGCTAACTACGAAAACTAAGCGAATTCAACGCATGAATAATCTTCAACCAAACGGAACATCAAACATCCAATAATAAGCATGAAAAACTAAAAATAAACTGAGATTAATAAACTAAATACGTTCAGCGAATCTAAACGATACGAACATAAACTAAGTATTATCGAAAACTTGAAAACTAAGATCAAAACTACGAAAACTAATTTAAAGGTTCAGATTACTTGCTATAACTACTGGAACTGAAAGTACTTCGGCTATTCCGAAGAGTAAACGCAGCGGAACGAGCTTCTATGGTTGATCGACGTCGAACGGCTCGAAACCTTCTTCGTCGTCGATTCTTGGTCGCTCTTCGATCCTCGCGTTTTTGTTGTTGTTTCCCGTCTCCAAACCCTAGGATTATGCTATGGAAAGTTTTTAGGGTTCAGCACACTTGCACACACACACGGAATTCGGATTAGTGATGGTATTTATAGATCTTTCCGTGACTTGGGCCGCAAGCCTGTCTGCTGTTTCTGAGCCCCGCTAACGGTTATAGTAATCGTTAACTGCTATTTTTGTCTTCCCTGCTCGCTCCTAACGGTTATGGCTAACGGTTATGCTTGTAACCGTTAAGTGTAACCGTTAACTCCAAAAACTTGTTACTTTTCGCCGGAAAACTCGATCCTCATCTCTCGATCATTGTAATTTATCTCTAATGCACTGAACTTCCCGGTTACTTAGCTGTAAAGTGAAAAACACCAAATAATCACTTATTTTTCATCAATTTAGACCAACACACGGTAAAATAAGCCAGAAGTCTAAATATACGAAATTAAGCTTAAATTATCCAACTTATATCAAAAACACTAATAAAAAGAAACTAAAATACTATTAAAAATAACCACAAATACATGTTAATCAACACTATAGCTTCACCAATGTTTGTTTAATGCAAAATATATGTTAACATTGTCTCTGCTTTTAAACATGAAAAACCAAAATATCATTCTTATAGTATATTAGAATAATAAAACTACTCTCTTAAAGCAATTAGTAATATTCCTATATTTTTGTTGATTGCATTGATATGTGGATAATTTAGATTTTTATGGTTGAGATTATTTTATCGATGAGGCCCTAGGTTTGTGACGATTCAGTTTTTGGTTATGGGTTTGAGCACACGAGACTTTATTTTTCGTAGGTTAGTTTTCGTGTGCTCAGACATGTAAATAACGAGGATAAGATTTGTTAAGGGTTAAACCTTTTCCGTGAATGATATTTAGGATATCATATTTGTTCTCCTTTGGGTGGTGGTTCTCATTTTCTGCAATTAGATGTTAATTCTCATTTACTTGTGACAAAAGGATGTACTTTGTTTACTCTCAAATAAGAAAGTAAAGAGGACATTGTGGCTTTGATTTCTTATATCAATTTGCACACTTTATTATCTACTATGTTGCTCTGCACTGTTGTTGTAGGCCAAATTGTTCTTAGAAGGAGTTCAAAATTGTGAATAAATTGTGTTAGACATGTACTTTTTTGTTCTTTTGTGATCTTCTACCTATGATGTCATTTAGTTATTTATTATAATGTCTTGCGTTTTATGTTTAATTTTTATCTGTGCTCTTTTCGTGTTCTTGAATGGATTCGATTTTCATGTGGTGTTAATCGGCTTGAAGTTAATACAATTACTCTAAAGGGGTTGAGTTTTGGATTCTTAACACTGATGTACAAGCTTTTAAAATGTCGCCTGTAGATCCCGAGCAGCGTTTGCAGATCGGGCAAGAGCTGGCGAGAGGGCTTGGTGCGGGTGGGAATCTGGATATTGGGATGAATGCGGTTAAGGAAAGCAGAGAGGCTAATGAGGATGCGGTTTACGGAGCGGATATGGTGTTTGTGACTGTATGTTTTGCATTTATGGGGGTTTGTTTGGATTTGTTGAGGGGATTGCTTCGTGGGAGGATATAGTTTGGACTGAGGTGGTGTTTGTGGGATTAGGGTATTTGTTTTTTTAGACATTTTTGTGTTATTTTGTGCTTGGGTTTATTGATTTGGTTGGATAACTATCAAATTGTTCAAATTAACATTGGTCATCTGGATTTATTTTTGGGAATGGATTTAAAAATGAATTATATATGATTGTGTAATGTTCACGGGGTAACATAGATTGGTTTGAGATGATGCTTGTGATATGGGATTTGGGTTTTTTAATTTTTTTTTTTTTTTTGGACTTTTGATGTTATTTTGTGCTTGGATTTATTGATATTTGGTGGGATAACTATGTTAATTGTTTAAATTGACCTTGCATTCAACATTTTTTTTATATCTAATCTACACTTTGAGGACAGGAAAGTAATTGACCATCTAAGGATAAATCAGGACTAAATCACTAATTAGGCATATGGTTGATTAATCCTGGGACCAATTCCTACAAACCAAAAACCTGATTGGCCAGGATAATGATGGATATCCTATGACATCGTGATTTGGTCCTTCTGATTATTATTTTATTTTTAAAAATTATTTTATCTTTTAATATTGACTCGCTTGATATATATGGTAAGTTAAATAATTGTAGTATTATATTCAATAAACCATTTTAGCCCTTGATATGAATTGTCTCATAAATGGTATATTAGTCATTTCATTTCGAACTTGCGATAAATCATTATCAAATTTCCATCATCTTCATTATTTATAGGTTAAACTATATATTCTTAGAACGACTTTGTTCCTATTACTGTTATAAGTATTATTAATTTTTATTCTTAAGAATCAATAAATCATACGGTGGATAATATATATATTATTAGAAAGCTTTTTCCTTTTTTGTTTATCAATTATATAATTATTTGTATATGTATTTCATTATAAACATATACAAAGAAACCAATAAAAATCACATTGTGGATAGCAAATACATGTTTATGCCTTTTTTTGTCTGTTTCCCAATAATGTGATTGTTTGTATATTTATTTTGATTTTTTTTAATAGTGTTTGGGAACATGTTTAATGGAAAAGAAATTAAATGAAATATAAATTTAACAAAAATTCTGAGTTTACATATGGATTAAACAAGAATTTCGCAATTTACAAGAATTTTGGTCTTAATTATATTTTTCATCTCTCGAATGAATATGATAACCTTATAAAATATAAATTTGATATCTCTCAAGGGGTCCTTAATATTTTCACAATTTCGATTTTCTTCGGGTTTGAACGTCACATTAAGGATAATTTGCTATATTTAACAACTAATCATGTGGATCGCATGTATAAATGCACTCGAACATTAATTATTGTGAAAAATAATGTAATATAAATAGAAATATACCAGAATTTGAACAATTTTTATATTTGAACGAGACTCCACATAAGTTTAAAATACAATCATACTTTAAAAAATTTTATTTTATTTTTATAGCTATCACAAATCTTTCAAAAATGTCATTATAAAACTCGCGTATAATGTACAAGTCATCTTTATTTCATAATATTGATAGTTAAGAGTATAAAGGGTTGGAAAATTTTTGTTGCGACGAAAATGATATTATTGTAAACAAAACAACTAATGTAGCATTAAAAATTCAAATTTTAAAATGAACAATATTTTTTTTCCTTTTTGATATAATAATTCACATTCTTAATTATTTTTTTTTGATAAATTTCATTTTCTTTTTATACATTTTGTTATATTTACTTCACAATAGTATTGTTAAATAGTGGTTGGCTTGATATTATTAATCGACGCGTATACTGCTATATAAATATTGTAATGAGTTATAGTTTTAGAAAAACTTGATGCTATTATACAGCGTTAAACTCTTACTTTTTGTAATGTATTTACAAATTATTTTTCTTGGGTTTTAGAATCATTCGCTTCTATTTATTTATTTACGCACATAAATATTAATAGATGTTATAGCTTGTAAACACAGGTTTTTTATTTAGTGGTCTAAACATTCACTTTTTATTTCATATTAAGTGAAATTAAAAGAAATATTTTTATTCACAAGTATGCAACTTATATTTTCATTGGTGAAAGACATTAATCCAAAGAAAAAATTATGAGCTCAAACTACGTCAAGTAAGTGACCGTTAATTTGTGATGATGAGAAAAAATGTAGTAAAAAAAATTACAAATATTACGTCTAAAGAAATTTTTAATAATTTGTAATTTACATTCCATCAAACAATAATAATTATATAAACCAAGAATCTTGATTTTGAAGATAGCACCATGTTAGGAGAAAAAAAAAATGCAATCATTTGAATAAATACTACTTATCTCTACGTATAGACAATCACTTATTATTATTTTAAATCATTCAAAATCAATAATATTCAAATGTTCCATACGATTGCGAATTAAAATAATTGCCCTTGCAACGCACGGGAAAATACTAGTATATAAGAGTACTAGAAAAATATTTTAACATTAACAAAACCACATAAATATTTGAGAAATACGCATCAAAAAATAAATAAATAAAATAAACACATGAAGAATTAACAGATATATATACTTTTATTTTTATAATTTTTAGTACAAATCTTTGCAGAAATTCTGAAAATCGAACCTTAAATTCTGATGAGTGTTAATCACTTGATCAATGTCTGATTACCGAAAATCTAATTGAAGAACAGAAAACAACATCCAAGAAATAAAGGGGCTCCATAATCGCTACTCAGCCACCAACACAGAGTTGACAAGAAACCAGCCAAGAAAACCTCGAAGATCATGCTTTTTTTCAACTGTATTAGATCAAGAATTATTATGGCAACCAATTAACCAAATCAAGAGTGAGAGACAAGAAGACGTCGATATATTTGTCTGAAACCTTCAAATGTACCGGTCAAAGAGCGTGTTTTTCTTTCTTTTCTTTTTGGTTGGACCACATTATCTTGAAGTTTTTATTTTTTTTTTATTTTATGATTTAATATCACATTATTTTTTTCTCCACGAAATGTAACTTGTATAAGGGATAATTACAAAACCTACCTTTAAGTTTGGCTTGATTACATTAAAAAAAATTGAGGAAAAAAAAATCTACCATTGATGTTACACTCGTTCTAAATAAATTTAAATAAACAAAAAAAAAAACATAAGGAAAAAAAAATAATGTTACACGCGTTCTAAATAAAATTAAATAAACTTGTTATTGGAGTTAATGAAAATAATGCACGTCATCAATATTTTCACACCACCCCCCACAGCTATTATACATACGAGATTAGGAATAATATAAAGGGAAAATTTCAAAATAATACACTTTTGAAAATATAATAGTCCATATAATCCTACCAAATATTATATTCCCATTTAGGTTATTTTAAATCCATTAAATCATAATCTCCCTTATAATTTCTCATATATATTCACGATCAAAATCACGATAACTGTTGCTTGAGACGTCGATTAAATATATATTAGTCCACACAAAATATACGAAATCGAGAAATAATATAAGGTGCAAAATGTAAAAAGATATATTTTCTTAAGAAGGAAAGAAAAGGAAAAAAAAAAAGGATTTATATGAAGATTAATAACAATAAAGCTAGTGGCTAAATTTGTGATCGACTATCATCTCATTTTCATTTTTGCTAGTAAAAATTTTTTTTAACCAAAATGCAATTATCAATAAAGTTTTGAAAAAAAAAACACATCGTTATCCACTTTTATTTTTTCTCTCATCACAGTGGTCACTTGGGCAAATTTATTTTCAATAATTTTAGATTAATATAAATTAATTTATAAAATATTAGAAAAAAAGTAAAAAAAGAATATAGAAGAATTTGTATCATTATCAATAATCAATCCTATTTTTTTTTTCTATCTTGTTTTTTTAGATCTCCTAAGTTTTGGTATTTTTTTAATTTTAAGGAGTCCGACTAATGTTATGGTGTCAATTTAACCCAATATACAAATATAAAATGCATCCACTTTGCAATATGAGTTCTAGTTAAGTGAAAATGATATTAAAAAAAAATAATATTCTCCTTAACTCTCTAAATTTTTCGAATATTTTATAGGTAGACTGAATATATTAAATTATGTGTCTTTAAATAATTATTTTTTATACAATATATTTTTCCTTTACGTAATATACATTTATTAATAATAGTCATTCATATTATATATATTTCAAAATTATTAGATTTGGTGTTATGAAATAATTATTCTTTATACAATATAATATTCATTTTCTTATACAATTATTTATTAATAATAATTCATCTTAAGACTAAGTCTTATTCTTTTACTTGAAAATATATTATAAATTAAAAATAAAAAATATGTTTATTTGTAAATTCGAAGTAGAACGACTCATTTTTTATATTGAAGATTTCTTTAATCAACAAATATAGCGCAAATTTAAATGTAAGAACCTGGGAATTTTCCGGCCCAAATCAATGGCTTGAGAATAGTAATGCCTAATTAATTTAGATTGAGATTTTATTATTAATTTTTAATGTATTTAATTATCTATTCAGATATTTCGGAATGGCAAATACTTGGTGAAACCGGACACTTTTTAACATTATGAACTGACCCACGCCCAACCCACGCATCTATCTTACCCGAACCACTCATCTATCTTTTCGATTAGAATTCCTACTTTGTTAATGATTATTCACTGGTGCTCTGATTCTCGATGCTTGTTGGCTTGCGAAGGTGTCGACATGGTGGTCAATTATGCTCCAGGGCTGCTGTGATGTTAGGTAGTTTTTTTTTTGTAGTCCAGATTTTTATTTATTTTTTGGGTGGATTTCTCATTTAGATTCCAGTTATACCATGGTCGAATCTCTGTCTCCTCCTAATTCATTAGGAATTTCTGATTGAGCTCGATTAAGATCTGTAAATTGGATTGAGTCAGATTTATTTAGGATCATTTTCAGAGGCAATCAACCAATTTTGTGGGGAAATTGGATTTCGGGAATGCATGTGGTATTCGTAATTTTGTTGTAGTTAGTTCTTGATTATCTCTTATAGTTTGTTTCAGAATCTAGGTGCCTGTTTAAGATTCTTAATAAATTGAGCATTTTCGTGATTTCTTAGTGTGATTAATTTATCTTCTTCCATTGGAGCCGACAGATTAAGATTAATGGGGCATCTTCAAATTACTTATTTCCATAATTACTAGTTATGGGGTTACAAATGACCCCTTAAATCTGTTAATTAGGTGTACGTCTTGTGGGATGATGCTATGGACTTTAAGATGATGCAGATAGTCCTTGGGTGTGTTCATGATGCAAATGATCTACCTCTACTCGCTCCCAATCAAGGAGTACCAGATCATTGATTTCCTGTTGGGTCCCTCACTGAAGGACGAGGTGATGAAGATCATGCCGGTCCAGAAGGAGACCCGTGCCGGTCAGAGGACCCAGTTTAAGGTGTTCGTGGTTTTGGGGGACAACAACGGTCACGTCGGATTTGGGGTGAAATGCTCCAAGGAGGTTGCCATTGCTATACGTGGCGCCATCATATTGGCCAAGCTTTTTGTGATTCTGGTGAGGAGAGGGTATTGGGGGAACAAGATCGGGAAGCTGCACACCGTGCCTTGCAAGGTTACCAGGAAATGTGGGTCTGTTAGTGCAGATGGTTCCTTCTACACGTGGTGTTGGTATTGTTGCTGCTCGCGTGCCGAAGAAGGTGCTCCAGCTTGCTGGTATTGAGGATGTTCTCACTCCTCTCTTGGATCTACCAAGACTCTTGGGAACTTTGTTAAGGTCTGAATATTTCGTGCCTTCAGTTAATTTTCTTATTTTTGAGCATTTCATATATGTGGATTATTGGCACGCTGAATATTTGGTATATTTGCCCATGTTTTTTATGCCCTTTTGGTTACTTTTTCTGATGGTTTGAATTTCAATTTGTGTCTTCGTTGTTAAGGTTGAATTTTTGATGAGGAATTAAAATTCTCCATATGGTTCTTGATATGACGTCGTAATTACAATTGTTACAGAGTCTAAAGAGAAAAATTGAAACTTCACCGAGATAATAGAGCTACAGACTGGGCTGAAAAACTATGACCCACAAAAGGATAAACATTTCAGCGGCTCTGTAAAGTTGCCCACATTCCCCGGCACAAAATGAAGATTTGCATGCTCGGTGATGCCCAACATGTTGAAGAGGCAGAGAAGATCGGGTTGTCCTCCATGGACGTGGAGGCTCTGAAGAAACTGAATAAGAACAAGAAGTTGGTCAAGAAGCTGGCCAAGAAGTATCACGCTTTCTTAGCTTCTAAAGCTGTTATTAAGAAGATTCCTCGTCTTCTGGGACCTGGTCTAAACAAAGCAGGCAAGTTCCCTACCTTTGTGAGTCACCAAGAATCTCTAGAGGCGAAGGTGAACGAGACCAAGGCTACAGTCAAGTTCCAATTGAGAATTAAGGTGCTTTTCATGGGATTAGCTGTTGGCAACTTGGGCATAGAAGAGAAGCATATGTTCCAGAACGTGCAAATGAGCGTTAATTTCCTTGTTTCTCTTCTCAAGAAGAAATGGCAAAATGTGAAGTGCTTGTACTTGAAGAGTACCATGGGGAAGCCGCAATACATCTTTTAATAGACTTGTTTTCTCTGTTTGGGATTTTAGGAAAATTGAAGTTTTATGTCTTTTGTAACTGTTAAATTTCTAGATGACATTGGAATCTCGTGGTTTTCTATCTTTTTTATACTATATGCTCAGGTGAATTCTGAAGAGTGTTTTATTGTTTGTTTTGAGATATGCTTGGTCCCTGTTCAAATTGCTATATATCTCGTTTAAAACAACCACATGATTTTTTTATATTTAAAATCAGGACATAATATACATTTCTCAGTTAAAGTTTCACAACACCGATATAAAGTATCACAAAGTATATTAAAAGTATTACAAAATATTGTTAAGTATCACAAGTTTTTTTATACATATTTTTACAATAAAGCATAGTTAAGTAACATAGTATTACAAAGTGTTGTTAAAGTATCACAAAATATAACTATAGTATTACAAAACATAGTTCGTCTATATTTATATTTATTTTTTTACGTCTATATATATTTTATTGTAAGTATTACAAAGTGTTAAAGTATCACAAAATATAACTATAGTATTACAAAACATAGTTCGTCTATATTTATATTTAATTTTTTACATCTATATATATTTTATTGTAAGTATTACAAAGTATTGTTAAAGTATCACAAAATTAGCTAAAAGTATCAAAAAATATATGATACTTTAACTATATTTTTTGATAATAAGTATTACAAAGTGTTGTTAAAGTATCACAAAATATAACTATAGTATTACAAAACATAGTTCGTCTATATTTATATTTAATTTTTTTACGTCTATATATATTTTAACTAGGTCAAGACATTATTCGTATTAACGACACTATAACCGGCTTTTGTGTACATGTTGAAAGGACCTTCGTCGATCATTCTGCAATGCATATAGACCTCTCTCGACGAACCCATTTTTGTAATTAGTTTCTCACCGGCTTTCAGTAGGTGCCAGCCAATGCCCTCCTGAAATACATTTAATCACAAAAACTCAACAGAAATCCTCAAACTTCATCTTGCTACTACTAACAGACAATTCAGAAACTTAAACTCATCAAACTTAACAAAAATGCCAAATTAGTGAAATTAAGTACTACATGTACATGTACCTTCTGAGTGGTTATGCCAATAACCCCATTCTATTCGAGTTAGCAGGTAGTTATGTTCTTCAACGTGAAGAAGAACTTCATATTCTTGTATATCTTTATCAAACTTGATCCTTATTAACGCTTTACAATCCATTCGTGTACTAACAACTTTTTTTCTTCTTCCCTTAACGTCCCTTGTTTTCGTTACATTTTTCCCATTGCAAGAACAAACAAAATACTTTTCTCTCAATTGTCCATCGGTATTCTTTTTGACCGTTGACTTCCACACGCTAAATTCCACCGCCCGAGCGTGATCACAGTACAAGTCATAAAGTACGTCTATTATTTTTTTTTCTTATCCCAATTAAAGTTCTTCTCATGTCCATTAAATCATTTAGTTCTGAAAAGCATTAAAAAGTATCACAATTATTATCAAATGTATCAGAGACAGTAACAAATGTATCACAAACGGTATTAAAAATATTACAAACGGTACTAAAAATATTATACAATTAGAAAGTGCAGTAATACGTTCATCCAAAACAACATTATAAAGTATCACAGATAGTTTAAAAAGTATTACAAACAGTACTAAAAGTATTACAAACGGTACTAAAATTATTATACAATTAGAAAGTGCATTAATACCTTCATCCAAAACTGCATGATAAAGTATAATAAAATGTATCGAAAGTATCTCAACAAACGGTACTAAAAGTATTATACAATTAGAAAATGCATTAATACCTTCATCCAAAACAGCATAATAAAGTATCACAAATAGTATCAAAAGTATCAGAAACAGTACTAAAAGTAGTGCAAACGTTACTAAAAGTATTACACAATTAGAAAGTACAGTAATACCTAGGTCCATATCTTCTGCTCTAGTTGATATAGGAACATAATCAGCACCATTATATCCTTCATTCATAATAGCATTACAAAGTATCAGAAATAGTATCAAAAGTATCACAAACAGTACTATAAGTATTATATAATTAGAAAGTGCAATAATACCTGGGTCCATATCTTCTGCTCTATTTGATATAGAAATACAATCAGCACCATTACATCCTTCATCCAAAACAGCATTACAAAGTATTATAAATAGTATTAAAAGTATCACAAACGGTACTAAAAGTATTACAAAGATAGAAAATGCGGTAATACATGGGTCTATATCATCTGCTCTAGTATTAATATCCTTCATATCTTCAACTATTGACACATTCTCCATATTTCTTGCAGATGAATGTCCTCCATATGCATCAACAAAAATTAAAATTAATAGAGAAAATATATATTGAATCAATCTTCCCCCAAATTTTTCGATGTTTAAATTGAAGAGAGTTTTAATTACCTGAATCATCAATTCGAGTTAGGAATTTTGAAATTAGCCACGACAAATATTTTTCGATGCGGAAATTGGATTCTTGATCCCTAATTTAGCTTCGATTTTTTGCAAAAACTCGACTTGAACTCGAATATATTCTTTGACTCTTGTGTTTTTGTATGTGAGCGTTCATTCTTTGAATTTGCCTTCAACTTGCAAAAAATTTGCAGAATTTTCGTGTTCAATTTGCAGAGATTTTTTCCGAAGATGGGAGAAAGAAGAATAAAAATTTTGTAGATGGAGACGGGTGAGTTGTAGGGTGGGGTGAGGTGAGGTTTTTTCCTGGGTCCGGTTTAGACTGGGGGTCCGATTTTCCTGGGTGCGGGTCAATTTTAAAAAAATATGGTAAAATATGGTCTCATAATTTGATTGTTAGTGAACAGTGCTTGTTTATAATTTATTAACTTTAGTCATAATGTAAATATTTATTAATTAAATCTATAACAATGTCTATTTTTATTATTTTTTCATATTTTAGTTAATGTGATTGTTTTTTTTAACTAATTTGGTGTATAATTTGATGATGATGATGATGATGATGATAATAATAATAATAATAATAATAATAATAATAATAATAATAATAATAAAAGTAAAAATATTAAAAAGACTACACATAAAATTGCAATATAAAATGTAGAAATATAGAATTACCAATACAGATAAAATTGCATAAGACAACAAAAAACAAAATTATTAATACAAATAAAACACACATTTATGTAGTATTTGTCACAGCTAAAGATGAAAACATAATGATTAATGTGTAGTCTTGTCACAAAGAAAGTTGAAAAGTATGGAATAGTGTCAAGTATTGTCATAGCAAAAGTTGAAAAACCTATTGATTAATGTGTAGTCTTGTCACCAGCAAGGTTGGATAAACATTAAATAAATAATTTTATTAAATAAAGAAAAAATAAAAGATTACACATTTGATTAAATAAAAAATAATAAATGTTACAAATCCAAACATTACAAATTAAACATAGTACATAATTGCACACTCAGACTAAGGTCATTCTGATCACATTTATTATATATTTGAGTACTAATACATTGAAAATGCATCATCAGCGTATTTCTTTATTAAAAAAGTTAGTAATTTAAATAAAATCAACACAAACCACATAATTATTTGCACACAGATGTGTGGACTTTACATACACTGGAGAGATATTATTATTGATAGTGATATCAATACAGATCAATCCACGTTCTTCATCAAAAAAACACCATTCTCAGAAAGTATTGCTTTCCACCAACCGTACCTCATCTCAATTTCTTCGACTCTGGAGTAAACTTTTTACTTGCGGGACGCTCAAGATCACATACTTTTTTTTTTTTGCACCACTTTCAACACTTTCTTTCTGAGCGATGAAAAAATCCAAAATGACTTGTTCCATCTCCATTGTCCATGAGGTGAGTGCAAGATCATAGTAATTATTGTGTATTTTTAGTACATGTGGATGGTTTTCGTCAAAGTTAGCCATTATTAGCTGCTATAGTTTATTTTTTTTTGGTAGGTATGTTTTTCTGTGTGTATATATAGATGCGAAATATAATTATGAAGTGCGCATATTAGTCTCAGTGTTAGTAAAAATACATTGAATTGCATTATTGTACTTGCATGAAAAGTCTTCTCATGTCCGTCAATGTGTTAAAATATGTATTCTTTAATGGTGATAAGGCAACATAAACACAGGAGAGTATTGGAATATGTGATATTGCAGTCATATTTGTCAATTGACAAATAGTGAAAATACTACACACGCATAGGAAGAAAAAAATGCAACTTTGCCAACTACTATTTATGACAGGAATATTCTAATTCGGAGAATTAATTTATATTATTATTTAACTTTATTTATTTTTTAAATATTATTATGAATGTTATTTTTATTTTACTCTTATCTAATTAAATTTATTTATTATTATGAATTAAAATTATACATGAATTATGTTTACTAATTACAAAATAATAGAAGACTAAAAAATAAAAAAATATAATAGAATTTTATTTTTTTTAGTACAAACTGCTGGAATTATTTTGCATTAAAATACTGCAAACCGCTGGAGATGGCTCAAGTGACCCCTTAATAATGTTCGCGTAGAGATGGCAATGGGGCGGGTGGGTCGAGTACTACGAGACCCGAACCCGCCCCGCCAACCTCAAGGGCCGGGGCGGGACGCCCCGCCCTGCCTATATAATTCTTTTATTTTTAATTATAAAAGATCAATTATTATTAATACAAAAAAAATAAAATATTACTATAAAAACTAAACGAAAGACTACAAATTTAATAAAAACAACAATAAATTAAAAAAAAAAAATTTATTATACATTTGTTAGCTTATTTATAAGTTTATTTATCATTTATTTTATTTTATTAATGTATATTATTTATAAAAAAATATCATTATTAATGTATACATGTTAAATATAATATTAAATTTATAAAAATATAAATAATCATATAAATTATATATATAATAAATATTATTTTAAAAAATAAAAATATTGTGCGGGACGGGGCGGGGCGGGCCGAATACCTGCGGGACGGAAGTGGTACCCGGACTCGCTCCGCCCCTCCGCGGGCACGGGATGGGGCGCCCCAAATGGCTCGGGCCAGGGCGGGTCCGGCTGGGCCGGGCCTATATTGCCGGAATCAAAATTCAACTTCAATGTTATTGTCTGTAATTTTTAAAGCTAGCTGCGTTTTTATTATGGGGTAAATAACAGAGAATTTAGGGGTGGTCTTGTAATTAAAGTATGTCATCAGAACCCTAAAAGGCCCTTTATTATTATTTCTCTTTGAAACATTAAACTCACAAACCCGACGGCCGACATATTTCTTCCCAGCGCAAATCGTTTTTTCCGGCGAACCCGGAGTTTACAGCGCACAACGGCACTACAGCCAATTAAATGACGAATCTTACTGCAGAAAAAGTAGACGCTCCTAAAGAAAAGGAGGAAAAAGAAGATTATGAACAATTAGACGAAGAAGACGACGACTTGGATTTTTCTTCGGATTCAGAAATCGGAGAGGCTTTGGATTATTTGGATTCTATGGACGATGCAGGTGGCGGACTAGTGGATGGCTCATTCAATCTGCTGCACGCAAGGCGGCCCAATGCTCATGGTGGGCTCCATTCCCGGCCCAACAACTCTTCTCTTCAGCCGATATCCAATAAGTCCCAGAAGATCGCCAGTCACTTCCGGGCCTCGCCCTTGGAGGTATTTGGTAATTTATTGATGAATATAGTTTATTTATTTATATTTTTTGGTTGAATTTTAGGTGTTGTTTGATAATTTTCTGTTATGGGTTGTTTGGGTTTTGGATTAGAATTGAAAAAAGAAAGTAGTCTTTGTACCCCATCGTGTGATTGTGTGTATTTAGTTATAAGAAACCAAGGTGTGTGCAGGAATGGGAAGGGAGGTTCAATGCCAGGATGTCAAACTCTGTGACAACAGCTATCCGTGGGAGTGTTCGCGATATGGCCATCGGAAAGACTAAAACGACCGAGAAAGCTGACCGTGCAACCGTTGAGCAAGTGAGTATTATTTTGCAGTATTAACCACAAAAGTATTATATTTATGGTTTAATAATCGATTGCTTGCTCTCAGGCGATTGACCCTAGAACCCGTATGGTTTTATTCAAAATGCATAATCGGGGTATATTTAATGACATCAACGGGTGCATTTCTACTGGAAAAGAAGTGCGTAACGAGTTTCCTTTTATTTTATTATTTTTGTTTAATGTGCGGCTGATATTTTTAAATTTAAGCAACTTTTACTCTTTATTTTCTTTTCAAACAGGCGAATGTATATCATGCTACTAAAACTGACGGTCAGGAATTTGCGATCAAGATTTACAAAACTTCGGTTCTTGTATTCAAGTATGCCTAACAATCCTTTTCTTTTGTTCATTTATTTATAGTGTCATGTCTTGCCGAGATGCTTGTTGACGAGTCAATGTATTTTTGTAAATTCTTAGATGCATAGGGACAAAAGGACAAACTTGTGTCAAACAGCCTAATGGATTACATTCCGTTAGGCAAGGCCCAAATTTTAGTTTTTCAATTTTTCTTTTTTAGTTTCTCAGGGTTCTTCTTCTTCTTCTTCTTCTTCTTCTTCTTCTTCTTTTTGTTTAGTTTTTCTTAGGGTTTTTTTTATTTTTTTAGGATTTTCGGGGTTTTTTTTCCCCTAAGATTTAGCCTTAGGGTACCTGCCAAAGGGTTAGGCGGTTGTGGTTTGACAGGAGTGTGCTTCGAAAAAATAAAAAAAAATCTATGTAGATGACGATGTATGTCCATTCTTGTGTGCAATATTTGATTGATACAATCTCTGTTGTTATTGATTCCGAACCAACAGGGATAGAGATCGTTACGTACAAGGCGACTATAGGTTCCGACATAACTATTGCAAGCACAACCCTCGGAAAATGGTGCAGACATGGGCCGAAAAAGAAATGAGGAATCTTATGAGGTAAAACATTATCTTAAAAACACATTTTAATTTTTGTAATTTCTGGTTTTGTCTCTAATGCGATTTTATTTTACTAAACCCGAAGGGTAAGAGCAGCAGGAATTAGGTGTCCAACTCCACTACTTTTGAGGCTTCATGTTCTGGTCATGGAGTTTATAGGTATTTTGTAATATTCACCAGTTACAGTTTTAGTTATATACTTGTGAAATTGATTTAAATTTCTTTTACACAGGCAAGGCCGGTTGGGCTGCTCCTCGGCTCAAAGATGCCAATTTATCTCACGATAAGTTACGGGAAAGCTATGTCGAGGTAAAACTTGGAAATTATTTTTATTTTCTTGATTGGTAGCTTTACATTGAAAAACTACCTTGACATCCGAATAAAAGAGCGCCGTTTTGGGTAATTTATTAATGTATGTATTCCCAATGCCAGATGATTATAATAATGCGGACATTGTATCAAAAGTGCAAGCTAGTGCATGGAGATCTCAGCGAGTACAACATACTTTATTTTGAGGTGAGTTTTTTTTTTAATGGCATATTCCGAACGTAGAATAGTGACTTTTTATATTTTTGCAGGGTTTCTTGTATATAATCGATGTTTCACAATCTGTTGAACTTGATCATCCTCATGCCCTTGATTTTCTCCGAGAGGATTGTATTCACGTTTCAGTAAGTAATTTTGCAATTACGTCTTTTTTTATTATTTATTATTTTAAATTAATCACTGTTATCTTTGCAGGATTTTTTCAAGAAAAATGGGGTAGCTGTTATGACAATACGGGAACTATTTGATTTTATAGTGGACCCTACTATTGACGATGATTCGGTGGACAATTATCTGGAAGAGGTATGAAAAAATAATCATATTTGTCGATCGGTCCTATCCATTCACATCTTTTCTTTAGCCTTGCAATCTGTATCATAATTTCTATGAATTTCTCCACAGGTGCAACAAAAAATTCTGGCTAGAGGTGATGTAATCTCCGCAGAGGAGGAAATTGCAGATTCCATTTTTGTGCAGGTTTGTGAGATTCGACGATTGATGTTATGTTCATTATTTGTATCAGTCGTACTCATATATGATATTCCTAGTATTACGCGAGAGTTTTTTTTTGGTAATTTTATTTGTGTGTGCGCGTGCAATTAGGCTAAACCTTAAGGACTGTATTTTGACCTAGTTACCAAAAAAAACTACCTTTGAATTACGAAAATACCCCTGAGGTTTGATTCAGTGGTAAATTTAGGGGGTAATATATATAAATACGATGGAGCGTTCGAAATGGTTTTTTGCTTATGAAGGGGACAAGAGAAATCTCAAGGGTAGTTTTTGTAAATTAAAAGTTATCTGGGGTTTTTTGTTTTTAGGTCAAACCTCCAGGTACTTTTGACCTAATTCTGAGGAGAAAAAAAATCTAACTTTTGAAATTACAAAATACCCTCATGATTCAGTATTAAAATTAAAAGGGGTGACTAATATTTTTATAGCCATCTCAGGTGTATCTTTTGTAATTTCAAAAGTTAACTGGGTTTTTTTGTTGTTAGGTCAAACCTCTGGAGTGCTTTGACCTGATTAAAAAAAACCCAACTTTTGAATTACACAAATACCCCACAATTCAGTGTTTATATAAAAGGGGTGACACTGACAGCAAGATTTTTTATAGAATCTCAGAGGTAGTTTTTGTAATTTTAATTTTAGCTGGGGTTGTTTTGTAATTAGGTCAAACCTCCGGGGTACTTTTCGTAATTAGCCTGTATTTATCTCAAAATTTTAGCTGACATGATAAAATATATTTTTTTTTCGTCTCCGTCTAGACCTTCATTCCAAAGACTTTGGATGATGTGAAGAACGTCGAGGCGGACGTGGATCGCATCATCAGCGGTAAGGACACCAACGACATGTACTATCAAACCATTACGGGCCTCAAGAAGGTCCTCTCCATGTCCAATCCGGAAGAGGAGCCCGTAAAAGAGGCTAATGCTGATGAAAATGCGAAATTGCCGGACGGCGAATCGGAAAGCGAGTCCGAGGAAAGTGAGGATGATTCGGACGAGGGCTGGTCCGAAAACGAGAAGCAGACGCCGGCGGAGAGGAAAGCGGCGAGGAAAGAGAATAAGAAAAAGGTTAAGGAAGAAAATAGGGAGGCTCGGAAAAGTAAAGTTCCGAAAGCTGTTAAGAAGAAGAAGAAAAAGCTGGCGAAAGCCAAGAAGAATAGGTGAGGGATTGGAGAGACGTGTAACTAGAATATATTAAGTTTTCTTTTTTTAGTGATTTTCGTTGGGAGCAATTTTGGTTTAATATGACAATCTATCAATATTTGGCAGTACATCCTAGTTATATTCGAGTGTGCACGATTTTTGGCAAACCATGCTGCACCTTTGTTGCCTCGTGCGTTAAAAGTTGTCTCATGATTAAAATTCAAATAAGGGTATTTAGGTTATTTTGTCGATCACTTTCCCTTTCTTTTTACAAGCCTACCTTAATAAAAGGGCAACACGTTTTTATTTATTTATTATAAATAATAGATCCTATGCTATACTTTAAAATTTACCTAAACCTCTTGATTTTTAAAATTTAATAATTTTTGTTTTGAGGATATATTTAATTTATATTATATCAAATTAATATTTTTACTATTAATTCAAGCTTTTGTCGTACATCGGGCTGTTTGATACCATTGTTTTGAAAACCGGATCGGTCATTGAATCGGTAAATCTACAGGTTCAGTGGTTCACAGGTCCAACCGTGGTCAGACCGGTTTTATATATATATATATCACTATTAAATATGTTATAAATAAATAGAATAAATTAGATTAATAAAATATATGATTATAAAATATTTTAAAATTTAATTTAAAGAGTCTATATGAATAAATATGAATTCATCAACCACAATACAACATAGAAAAATGTTATTGAATTAAATATAATGAAGAAACATCAAATAAAATAGATCAATTCTAATATAATCACTCCAAGTCCAACAACTTCAAAATAAAATAAAATTAACCATCATAATTTGTATTTATTTGTACTCCAAATAAAAAAAAATAAGATTCCATCAATTCTTATTTAATATAAAAATTAGAAAGCAAAAAAAAAAAAAACCAAAAAAATCAAAAAAACCGGTTGAACTTGTCACAGGTTCACCGGTTCATGACCAGTTTGACCGGTTCTTGACTCTGGCGGTTTGCACATGAAAACCGGACCGGTATGATGACCGGTTCCCGGTTGAACCGGTCGAAACGGCCGGTCCGGTCCGGTTTTCAGAACCATGCTTGATACGCGTTGTGAAATCACGCATGTGTTTTTGATGTACTTCAGTGATTCGATGGATAATTTTCCGGGCTTTGATGAAACGGAAGAAGTTAGTGGAAATAGTGAGGTTAATTCTGAGATTCGGCCCGGATTGCAATTATCGGCGTTTTCAGGTGCGTTTACTTCTGCTCAAGTGAGGGACGTGTTTGAGACTGAGATGGAGCATGATAACAGCTCCGACAGGGATGGGGCGAGTACTATAATCGAAGAGACTGAAAGTATTTCTGTCGGTGAGCTGATTAAAAGCCCGGTATTCAGTGAGGACGAATCGTCGGATAACTCGTTGTGAATTGATATAGACCAGAGCCTGTTAGGGTCAGATGATGATGGCCATTCGAACAAACAAAAAGTCGTCACGTCTCCATTGCCGCCTGCTTGGTTTTCAGGTCGGAAGAATAATAATAGTAATAAGCTAAATTCTCCGAAAGCGTCGAAGGTATCAAGCAGCCCGATGACGACAAGGATGTGCTGAAATGCCAATTTTGAGGAGACGTAGATAAAAACATTTTGTTTTAGTTTTTTAATTCGAGCTTTTGTTTGTTAACAATTTTGCCACCCTGTTATATATTTTCTCGATGATGATCAAATTAAGATGACGAGTCTAATAGAAATTCATTCTTTGGAATCTTTTGAAAATGGAGGGTCATTGTTTCGTGTTTCATTTTTTTAAATTTTGTGCCTTTTTCAATGGTTATTTGTTCGGTGTTGTGTTTGATTGATTGGATCGGGGATTTGTGCTAAAAGTGATATTTATTTGGTGATGAGATCTAGACCAGTGGAGGCCTACATCATCGTGATCTTTGGATTTCAAAAAATCTAGAATTTTACTATGTTTATATTATTTTAAATGATTCTTGGGCGTTTAAGTTCGGTTTTTGGTTGCCAAGTTGCCCGTTTAGCCTAAATTTTTGTTCGAGATGATTATCATAGATATAAGTATTACAAAACGTAATTAAAGTATTACAATATATAGTTAAAGTATCATAGTTTTTTAATATTCGAATTCTATTTTTTTACATCCATTGAATTATATAAAATAATCCAATATAAGTAATATAATTACAAGTACAATTATGACGAATACAAACTACATTGAAATTAACAAGCTTGCATGTTGGCTTCTTCTTTTACAGTAAAAATTATATTATTCTTAATAAAAGTATCACAATATCAACCTAATGTATTATAAGACTTTGTAAAAGTATTACAAAATATTATAAAATATCTCAAAATATAGTTAAAATATATATGTTTTAAATTTAACTATATATGTTTTTTTTGCTATATATTTGTTTAAGTATCACAAAAGGATGTTAAAGTATTACAAAATATAGTTAATGTATTACAAATTTCTAATATATAATTTTCAAGCAAAGCAATCCTAGGATCTCAACTCATAAATCTAATATATAAATTCACAAACTTAGATTAATCATATTCCAGTAAAAAAGTACATAAACACACAAATCTAAGTAACAACACAAGTTTTATTGAATGTAGCACAAACTCGGGTTGTTGAAATATCATAAACCATAGTTCAATTATCACATCTTTTTGATATATGATTTTTGGTTTCATATCTATTTTTATTAAAGAGGTAGTTATAGTAGCACAAAATAACTCAAGTATTACAAAACATATTCCAAGTATCACATATTTTAATATCTGATCTCTATTTTAACATTTGTGTTTTTTCATAATAAGTAGTTAAAGCGTCACAAAAGATTGTTAAAGTATTAAAAAAATATAGTTAGTATATCACAAAATCTTAATGTACATGTATGTATCACAAACGGTTGTTAAAGTATTACAAACAATTGTCAGAGTATCACAAAATATTGTTAAAATATGGCTTCGAATCATTCAAAAATTATGAGTTCAGATTTGACGGAATTATTACAAATCCTCAACAATGCATAGTTAATGATGAATTTCTCCTATTTAGTTGATTTTTTTAATGTCATGATGAAAGTATTACAAAGTGTTGTTAAAGTATCACAAAATATAACTATAGTATTACAAAACATAGTTCGTCTATATTTATACTTAATTTTCTTTTACGTCTATATATATTTTATAGTAAGTATTACAAAGTGTTGTTAAAGTATCACAAAATATAACTATAGTATTACAAAACATAGTTCGTCTATATTTATATATAATTTTTTTACGTTTATATATTTTTATAGTAAGTATTACAAAGTGTGTGTGTGTGTGTGTGTTTGTGTGTGTGTATAATTTTAAGAAGGTAGGAGGTGAGAATTTAATAGGTAGTTTTATTCTCAACAATCAAGTAGAGAAAAAACCTTCAACATTGCGATTATAAATTGACAATCCCTCTCTCTTTCAATGAAAACGAAAAAAAAAAAAAAATCTCAATTTCTGATAATCGCTAAAGGTGGATGTTCAAATGGGATAGGAGGTACGCATACTTGTTTGTATTTATTTAATAATAACTAGTTCAACAACCGTGTAGTGTATTACACGGAATTTATTAAAATATAAATATAAAAAAATATTTATAATAACACAGTTTTAAATCTAAAATAAATAATTTAAATACTATCTTCTCAACCTACATGCCTAAACTATATATTAATTATTTAAATTATTAAATAATTTTATACTTTAATGTCTATACTAAATACATTTATAAATTTATTTACATAGACAGCCCGTCAGCAAGCCATCGACTTATGCTAGCGGCTTTTTGACCGTCAGCATTTGCCACTTTTTTTGTAATGTACTTCACAAAGTCTCTTCTCTTCGATTGCAAAAGACTCAAAACCTCTCATAGGCTATTTTCTATCCATCTATTCTGATTTTATTTATTTTAATTATAGTTATTAATACTACATATGTGAGTTTTTCTCTGGTACTTATTATTGATTAGCTCGACTCTAAGAGCATCTATAATGGCCCTCCCCATCCCCTCCCCCTTTTTCAATTCTCACTCCACCACATCAGCAAAAGTACCCTCCACATCATTTCCCTCCTCTTCCCCTCCCCAACCCATTTTCATCTTATTTATTCACCCTACCAACAAACTTACTATTCATGGGTCCCACATGTTCCCCATTAATTTTCATTTATACCTTTTATATTCCAATACAATTATATTTATATATTAGTTAATAATATAATTTTAATTTTTTTAGGTGTGAAAATTTATTTTATTGATTTTTTATTTTTATTTTTTGAGATAAGATGTGATATTCTATTTTATTTATATATCTATTCTTAAATTGTTTTTCACTTGTAATTAATATTCATGTAAATATTTTAAAATTTTAATTAATAATAAAATTTAAGTTCTTTATGTATGAAAACTTATTTATTTTACAATAAATTATTTTAATTATATATATATATATATATATATATATATATATATTAATATATATATATATATAATTAAAAAGGAAAAAGAAAAAGGACGGAAGAAAGAAGAGAAAAAGGAAGGAAAGAAGAGAAAAAAAAAAAAAATAAGGATGTGTGCTTTGCAGAGGTGGGGCCCAGCGCCCCACTCTCCTTCCGGCGCGTGCATTGCACGCGCCAATCTTATTGGCTCGGGGCGGCAGCTGCCGCCCCACCTTCCTCTCTCCCTCTTTTTCTTTCTTCTCCCTTCTTTTCTCCCTCCCTCCCCAAACCCCTCCCAATATAACCCAT
>BMAC01000016.1:2754027-2765355 GCA_014905375.1 Phtheirospermum japonicum | reverse complement strand
TAGGTGTGAAAACATATTTTATTAATTTTTATTTTTATTTTTTGAGATAATATGTGATATTCTATTTTATTTATATATCTATTCTTAATTTTTTTCATTTATAATTAATATTCATGTAAATACTTTAAAATTTTAATTAATAATAAAATTTAAATTCTTTATGTATGAAATTTATTTATTTTATAGTAAATTATTTTAATTTATATATATATTAAAAAGGAAAAAGAAAAGAAAAAGAAAAAGAAAGGACGGAAGAAAGGAAGAAAAAGGAAAGGAAAAAGAGAAGAAAAAAGAAAAAAAAAAGTTGGACGACTGCCACTTTTCAGAGGTGGGGCCCACTGCCCCCACTCTCTCTTCAGGCGCGTGCACTGCACGCGCCATGTGATTGGCCAAGGGGCGGCGACTGCCGCCCCACTTCTCCCTCTTTCCTTTTTTTTTTTTTTTTTTCTTTTTTCTCTCCCCTCCCGTTGGATTAATCCCCTCCCCATTCTCAAATCCCTCTTTTTTTCTAACTTATTTATTCTACCCCTCCTCAACCAAACCCCAACCAAACCCACCAAACCCCAGGATTAAAGATGCTCTTAGATTACCAATTTAAACGAATAATTATGATTTTTTTTTTCTACAGGATCAATGAGGACTTCTTAATTCAGTTATGGTTAACTCCCAATTTAAGTCTTTGCACCTAAGGTTAAATTTTTTATAACCGATGTTTGTTCAACTCTCCTAATTTGAAGTGGCTTGCTTTTATATAATGTAATATGGTGAAATATGAAGTTGATGTGATAGCTAAAATCTACATCTTCACAAGTATGAAATTTTGAAAATAAATACAAAAAGGAGAAGAATTGATTCATATATCTTGTTTTCTCAAAAATTGTTTATCATTGGTATCATGTTCATGTCTTGGAGATGAAGGATAAAATAGATTTTCAAAGAGAATAATTGCCTGTTTTTTCTTGCACATTCATATTTGGAGAAACAGGATGAAAAGTGCATGTTGTTAGAAATTAAAGGAAGTAGATGAGTTGTTAGGACGATTTTAACAACCTATTAGAAGGATTTGTCAGTATATATGACATTAACTCATTACTTGGATATTTGCTTTCTCATGATCAAAGTTATTAATGGCTCTATGTTTGCACGATTTTATATTTTATAAGAAAGACAAAATATCATTCTTAAAGGTTGAACGTATAGCAATAATGACAATTGTCGTGTCAATATTATATTGTACCTATCGACACGATTGATTAGATGTCATACCTATTATTGCTAATATAATTTCGTATATTTATGAAACTAAAGCTTTAATTATCAAAAAAAAAAAATAATATGAATAATTATTTTGTAATAATGATTAGTGGGAATAAGAATAACGACAACTTTCATTCCCATGAACACAAGAAATCGGCGCAAAATTGTAGAGACAACCAAAACTCATCAATTTCAATTTTCAGTGATACTGAAAATATTGTCACAAGTTAATTATTTAGTGATGACGTTAAAGGTTGTCATTACTTTAAGTGGTTAGTGGTAATACTAACGACATTTATATCATGTCGCGCCAAATGTATAGTGACTAACGATAATAATATTGTCATAAATACTAAACAATTTCAATCATTAGTGGCAATTGAAAATATTGTCACAATCTTTCCTTAAATTTAGTGATGATAGTTCAATATGTCACTATCTTTTTTTAGTATTAGTGATAACTTTTATTTGGCCAGCACCAAAAAATAATACCAATTGTCTAATAACAAAATTTAGTGACAACTATGTTGTTTGTGTTTTGGGATCAAATGATATTAATCTCATTACATAACCATTATAAGTAATTAAATTTTGGATATTTATCATTTTTCATATTTTGCATCATATGTATTATGGAACAAAACAGAAATAAAAATTTGAATGCTTCACACTAAACATTTTACCTAAAATCAAAAACATATATTGCGATGAACTCGAATGTGCTTCACGAAAAAAAAAAAAAAAAGTTGCCGATAACAATCAAAAAATATACAGATGCTTCACTCATATTTCTTCAGTGTTTTTTTCTTTTTTTAATTATTTTTTGGCTATATACCTAAAGTGTTTTTTACAGCAAGAGCAGGCATATCTATGGCATACTCATAAGGATTAGAAGTGCTCATAAGCAAAAGGCCAATTTGTGTCTATTCTACAGATTTGTTGCTTCTGGACTGGAAAAATGACCAGCAATCTGTTAGAAACCCATGCTTTTTCCTGCATTAAAAACCAATAACAGTGTTAAAATTTGCCAGCTGATTTTGATATTTAAAATCAAAATTTTATATTATCACATTTAGTACATGATTAAAATCTCAGAATCAACTTACTTATTCTATCATCTCTTATTCCAATATTAACTACCCAAAAATAATAATAAAAATTGGAGTTTAGTTTAATAACAAAACTATAAATACCCACTTAAAATTTGTTTCCATTTCACAAATTAGGAAATTTGCTAAGAAAACTTCAATGGGAATATTTGTGATTTTAAAAGATAAATGAACCTTATTATAATTAGGGGAACTTCTACGGTACCTTCACGGTACCATTCCTCACTCAGTGGAGTGCATTTACAACCATTAGATCAATTTTAGGTTTTTTAAATTAAGAGATCTATGGTTGTAAATGCAGGAGGGGGTGAAGGTATGGTACCTTTAAAGGCACCGTAGAGTTTTCCTATAATTAGATTAAACCTAAATGATAGTTTTTCTTTTTATAATTTAATCCCAAGTTTTAGTTTTATTTGTTCTCCGGGAGATAATGCTAAGAAGATCAACAGATTCCTAGTTTGTTTTCTGCACAAATATCAAGAATCCCATTTAACCTTTGTTTTCTGATGTAATTATAGAATAACACAGAAAAGGTTCAAATTTACAAAAAATAAAATTAAAATCCCTTGAATTTTGATTTCTGCCATACATTTTTTTCCATTCATAAAGATAAATGTTTAAAAACACCTTTATAATTTTATAGAAATATTACAGTTAATCCCCCTCAAATTAAAATAGAATCTAACTTGTTTTTTTTTTGTTTTTTTTCTAGCAGAGTTTCCAAGATTTAAGAGCTATAGACAAACATATAAAACTAAACCACATAATTCTCATCATTTGATTCACCAATCCAATTCCTTTATTTAGTCCCTGTAATAAAAAATATGGGATAAATTCTGAAATACAAAGGAACCATTTTTAATTTTGAATTTTAAAATAAAAAAGGTATTAAAGTATTCACCTTTGGCTGCCGCCGCTGCTCCAGCCGCTACTGCCGCCGCCGCCGTAGCTCCGGCTGCTACTGCTGCCGCCGCCGCTTTTACTACTAATCCCACTACTATCACTATCACTAGAGCCAGTAAATTTTTTCTTCCACCAATCCCTCTCCAGCTTGATATCCGTCGAAATTACTTTCCCACTCCCAATATTACTATCGCCAAACCTCTTCATTTTCTTAGACCGCAAATTAAACGGCAAAAAACCCATCTTCAGAAACAAACCCTTTTCCTCAAAACTCCCATTTCTCTTGCTCTCCTGCCTCTTCACCTTCACAAAAACGGCCCTTTTCTGCAAGATTTGATTTTTACCGACATTTTGCACTTGAGGCCCTGTAATTTTACTAATTCCCATATTGTGATGATGATGCTCTACAAGATCCTTCAAAGAGAGCTCATACGATGACTCAGGCATGTTTTTCACCATCTCCATTAACTCCCTTTGGCCTCTGGCGATAGCTTTTGTTCTTGAGTTTGGTGATAAACAGGAATTGCTGATGAGAGGGTGTGATGGGCTCGGGTTCGGGCTCGGGCTGTTTTTCCATAGCGGCGGTGAGCAAACTCCAGAGTCGTCTGTTTCTTGATTATTGTTATTAATTGGCCTGAATTGCAAAAACCCATCATCTTCAGACAACTTTGTTTTGGCATAATTATGATCATGTTGAGTTTTTGGATCAAACATTTTTTTTCTTTATTTAGGAGAAAATTATAATTTTGGGAGGAAAAATGGGAGTTGGAGGGGTTAAGGAAGAAAGAGGTGGTTGTGGTGGGATTGTCATCAACATAAGTGGGGCCCATGGTTGGCCTTCCTTTTAATGACAACAAAGTGTTTAATTGGTGTAGCTCATTTTTTTTAATTTTTATTGTTATGATTATGTTTTATGTTTTATGTTTTATGTTTACTTTTGTTTTTGGGTTGGGGTTAAAAGTCAAGGGTTTCTAGATGGCGTGGGGACGAGGGCATGGGATTGTCTTTCTCTCCATTTTTTTCTTGAGTTTTGTCTCTTTGAGCATTAACTTTTGTTATGCCTAGTCAATAGTCTTAGAAAATATGTGGTTTTTTAAACAATTAGCTCTTAAGATGACTTTAGCTTGTCCAACAAGTTGTAATTGGATATTCTGTTATTTTGATTTTTCTTCTTCTAGAAATTGGTGATGAAGAAAATCAGAAAATAGTGAATGTTGATATGGGATATTTGACGAAATGAATTATGAAAGTTAAATTGATATAGAAATAGTAAAATAATGGGTATATTTGATCAATAGTTTAATACATGTGACTATGTGACTGTACAAGTTGTTTAAGAAAAATTATATAATAATAATTCTTAATGAGCTTCATATCAAATTTATTGTTGAAGTATGTTGTTAATTTAATTTTTCTTGTTTATCAATTCATGTAGTGTATAATAAATGATACAATATGTATTATTAGTTAATGTAATATATAATCTATTCGAAAGATGACTCAGATTTTTAAATATTATATCGAACTTGACTCGTTTAAATAAATGAGTTTTATTTTTAGTTCGAATTTGAAACATTTACTAACAAACTCGAATGAAACTGATACTAAAGTAAGTCATATCTGTGCACCCGTAATTATAAGTTTTTTTTTTTTTTTTTTTGTTTCAAATGTAATAATCAAAATAATTTTAATTCCTAATAACCACCTACATTGGGAAAAGAATGAGAAGAGGCAATAATAAATAACCACATAATAGCATGGTTTTATTTTATATTTGAAAGGGGCAATGACAAATAAATATAATACGCATAGCATGATTTGAATGGTGCTGAAAATGGGTTCTTTAGTTGCTAATTTAAATATGAAAGTGAAAGATGTTTTATTGAATGGGACAAGCTATAAATCCGTGTCCTAATAAAGAGTTGACAGCCACAATTTATTTTCTATTGAAAACACATTTTGAAATCCATCTAAAATTAAAATCTAGTGACAAGAACCACAATTTATTTTCTATTGAAAAGACACTTTCTATGTGACTACGTGGGATGATGATAAATTAGAACAAAAAAAAAAAACTTATGAAGTGTGAATTGCTTGAGTGAGTAATATGCAAGCATGTACCAATTAATGTAACTAGATGTGAGCTTAATAATTCCTAAAATATAAAATGAAAATGGAAGCTAATAAAGATATAAATCAATCCAATTGACCTACTTTAAAATAATTAATCCGAATGCATTTTTTAATCATCACGCAACATATGAGAATATATTGATTTCAACTTCAGAGTTTACTTACACTTCCACAGAATAAAATAGTTCACATGATAAATGAATTTCAATAAATTAATCAAACTTATTGCAAATAAAAATCCAAAGTGTTGACATTATTATATCAAGAGAATCAAATTGATTGATTTTTGCCGGCTGCATCTACCCACACGTGTGCGGTTTATAATTCTTCTTCCTTGTAAAAATATCTCATGTGAGATGGTTTTAGAGACAAACGTAAGATAACTTGTTTTGTTCGAATATAATATAAAAATTTATTAGTTCCATATATTTATATGTTTAAAATGAGCACTCTATATGAGATTGCATGATACTAGTTTTTGTATCTTCTTCGAGCAACTATCTAAGTCTAGAATATTACTAATACGGGGAGAAGAAAAATGAAAATGCATCAATAATAATTGAATAATAATATAATATCCTTAAAAGGTAAGAGTATAAGATTATTAAAGAACCAGGACTAATTATTCACTTATTCAATTAGAAAAAACATTATAGATCTCAAAAGGAAATTACTATAAAATAATTAGAGGTATAATTTATAACTTCCTAAAAACAAGGGGCATGTCTATGTTTGTCCTTCATTGTAATCGAGTGGGCACAATAATAAGTTGAGGTTTGGTAAAAATTATTCCACTTTGCTGCGTTCACAAGTGATGAGCGATTTATAATTGGGGTTTAGTCCTTGGGGGCAAAAAAGTTGGAACATATAGGTCTTTGGCCGATTTATAATAACAATTGATGGGGCCTTTTATAGTTACGAAGAAAATACTAAGGTATTATTTTTATGCAAAGAGTTGGGTGAGACAAGTTTAATTATATAATATTATTTTTATTATATTAATTTTGTCTGTTTTGTCGCTCTCCGTCCCGCCCGCCGGCCCTGCCCCTAAAATAAAAGAAAAAAGATTTTAAAAAAATTATTTTTAACCTCAGTCTCTCTTTCGATGGAGGTGACAGCAGTAGGGGCGGCGGCAGGAGGAGGTGGTGGTGGAGTGCTGAAAAAGATAAGTATAATTTGGGGTGTTTACAGTTTGAGGGTAATTTTGGTATTTTTGTAAAATATTTTATAATTGGGGTCAACTAATAAATTTTCGGGTGCGGGTGCGTATATCCGCACCCATTGTTTTAACCAAAAGTATTACAAACATCACTAAATGTTTTTATAATTTATTGTTAAAGTATTATAAGTATACTAAGTGTTTTATTATTATTTTTTGCTAATTCATTTTCTTTTTCGTGAAATATATTAAAGTACAAAAAATATACTAAAAATGTTACAATTTCAGCCAAAAGTATTACAATATCAGGTAGAAAAATATCGTATCAAAATATTATTATTATACA
Organism: Phtheirospermum japonicum; assembly: GCA_014905375.1. Taxonomy (NCBI): domain Eukaryota; kingdom Viridiplantae; phylum Streptophyta; class Magnoliopsida; order Lamiales; family Orobanchaceae; genus Phtheirospermum; species Phtheirospermum japonicum. Next base: position 2,758,448 of record BMAC01000016.1, on the reverse strand, counting down.
TAAAAGTATTATAAATTGATTAAAAGTATCATTAATTTAACTAAAGTTTTCACAATTACAAGTAAAAGTATTACAAAATTATATGATAGTTTCATGTAAATATATTATAAAGTCACAACTTGATTTAAAAGTATCCTAATTGTAGGTAAAAATATGAAAATTATAGTTGTATATAAGAGCATTGAAAATTATTTTTAAAGTATCATAACTTCGGAAATGATTACGGTGCCTTCACGGTACCATGCCCCCACCCCTCGTGCATTTACATCCGTCCATCTTTTAATATTTATACCCTAAAATTGATCCAATGTTATAAAAGTGAGGAATGGTGCCTTCACTACACCGTATAACTTCCCCATAACTTCATTCAAAAGTATCACAAGTTTAGGTAGAATTATGCATATTATAGTTGCAGAGAAAAGTATTACAAATTACTGTAAAATCATTACAAACCAGTCAAATATTACAAAGTACAACTAAAGTGTCAACATTTCTTATATCTATGTTTTTAACTTAAGGTGGTTATAAGTACCAAAAAGCATTATTAAAATATTAAAAAACTATTACAAATCATAGAAAAGTATCTCAACTCTAACTACAAGTATCACAACTTCAATCAAAAGTATTACATATTATATGTTTATAATAATATTACAAACTGTAGTACAAGTATCACAACTCCATGTAAATGTTTTCTAAGTTCATTTAAAATATCACAATTTCATAATAACATCGCATATTATAGTTTCTTATGAAAGTATTACAAAATATAGTAAAAGTATCACAAAATCAGGTAAATTTATCACAAAATATAGTTGAAGTATCACATGATTATATTTTTTTTCACAACATATCTTTTACTATATATAGTTACAAAAGGATGTTAAATTATCACAAATATAGTTAATGCATTACAAGTTCCGAATGTATGGTTTCTATTATTTATATGTATATTTTTTACAATAGGAATATAAAGTATTAAAAAAAAGTTAATGTATTAAAAAATATAATTAAAGTCTCATTAAACATAGTTTAAGTATGACATGTTTTATTGTTGCTGTTGTTGTCGTCGTCTTGAATTGGAATTCCAAATTAAAAATCAAATGCGTCACAAAGGTTGGGAAAACATTCTACTACATTTTAACTCTCAAATTAGTCGGATATTATTATTACTGTTGTTATTATTATTATTATTATTATTACAATTTAAATCCTGTCAATAGTTGGTAAATATTTTACTTATAAAAATAAATAGTTTTAAAGCCCCAACAACACAAACTAAGTATTATAAAGTGTTGTTAAAGTATCACAAAAAATCACTATAGTATTACAAAACATGGTTTGTCGTCTATCATCACCGCTAACTATCACTGGACCTTTATCCATCACAACATTAATCCCCAAAAAATACAAACTAGTAAACAACACATACAAATTGAACGACCACAACGATTCGAGTGGACACGACTACTTTGGGTCGAGCAAAAGTCACGGCATGCTGCTGCCACTCTTGTGCAGCAGCCTCACTGGACCAGCATGAAGGTCCCTGTAGCTCCCGCGAACATTATCCCCACCCAATCCCTTCTGATCCCACATGTGCTTGATTGGTGCCACGTGTCCGGCAAAAACATTAATAACATAGTTTTAGGTTTAACAAGACTAAATTTAATAATTGTCAAAACCAAAACAATACATGATGTAAAATCACATTGCCACTGAAGAGCCTAATTTGAAAAGCTTGATACAAGAAATCATGCACAAGAAGCTGCTCGAGGTGGACCACCAACTCGTGGAGCTTAAGTGGTCTTTACCTGGCCCATCCTTGGGCGCTTGAAGCATTGTGAGGGCTCATGTCTCCTCCTTTCAGTACGAGATTGAACTCTCACAACCTTCCCTACTGTGCCACCCAAATCGTAAATAACCAATTGTTAGTAGAGTTTTAGTGGTGTTGAAAGTATATCAACGGGTTCGTGGCTTGGTATTATTGGAGTTCGATTTGATTGAAAGATTTCAATATGTTTCAAGCTTGGAAAAATAAAGGAAAAATGAAAATAAAGCAAATAAAATAGCTAACTATCCTAGGAACTGAAATTGCAAGTGGGTAGAATGCCTCGTCGTGTGCCTCAATATGTAAATACAAGCAAGTAATGAAAATAAGCAAGAAAATGCAATGTTTCACCAAGTACAAGCATACAAGCACAAGGTACAACTATGCATAAAATCCTAAATAATGCAAAATAAAAATTGAAAGCATGGATATAAAGGGCAAGAAAAGTTGACATGAAAGTTTAAAACTTTAAGGAAAATAACAAGCAACAAAGATTAGATCTAGGATTTAAGCTAAAACTATGCATGAAAATAAAATTGCAAATAAAGCATGTGAAAAACTCAAAATCAAGACAATCCAAGAGCCGATCTATGACCTAGATGTGTCACTCATCTAGATTCCATAGCCGATTCATATGTTTCATCATGATAACAAGGTGCTAAGGCAAAAAGTATAAAATGAAGAACAAAGTATGGAAATGAAGAACAAGCATAGAAATAAAGTATAAAACATGAAATTGAAAGGAAACTTACTTGAATTAAAGGAAAGAGTAGCAAGCTTGAATTAAATTGCATCAAAATTAACAATCCAAKGGAGTATTTGGATTCTTCTTAGGCTTMCAAACCCAAGGCCAAGCATGAAAGTAAATCTAAATCTAGAAAAYAAATTARATCAAAACTTGAAATTGAATCTAAAAACCTAAGAGAGAGAAATTAGATCTTAAAAACTAGAGAGGATTTTTTAATCCCAAACCCATGCTTGGGTTGGGAGAAAATGAGAAGTTGTTTACAAAAATGAGAGTTGTAGTCTATTTATACTAGTTTTAATTGGGTTTAAATGGAGTTAAATGAGCCAAATTGGGTTTTTTGGACATTTTGGCTTGATTTGGCTCAAGGTGGCTCGGTCTTGGCTCAAGGTGGCTCGGTCTGGGCGAGCCTGGGTGTGGGTGATGGGTCCTGGGCGTCCTTGATGGGTCCTTGGCGTTTTTGGACTAGGTGGGGGGGGTGCTGGCTGGAGATGGCGCGCGGACGACGATGGAACGGCAAAAGAGATGACTGATGGGCGCTCCTTTGGCAGCTTGGTGGCGCTGGAATGGCTGAGAGATGGCTGGGAGATGGCCAAGAGATGGCTGGGTGCTCCCTTGGCAGCAGAGTGGCGTTGGAATGGCTGGGAGATGGCCACTGGGCGCTGGATGGCGCTGGAATGGCTGGGAGATGGCCACCATTCCAGAATGTTTGCCTCTTGGAGCTCCTTTTTGGCCTCCATGCCTTAGTTGAATTCACATCATCAAACCACCTATTAAATAAGAATTTTCAACATAAAAATCCAAGAATTTCACCAACCTTAAATCAATTAAAATTATTTAACCCAATTAAACATAAAATCAAAAGAAGAACACGAAAAACCCTAAAATAAGAAAAAAAAAACTAGAAAACAAAGCTAAACGACTCAAGAACCACTAAAAATAATATAAAACCCTAATTAATAACACGAGAAAACACAACAATTACATGCAAAAAAACTATCCCACACTTATCGGTTTGTTCGTCCTCGAACAACGAAAAGAATCAAGAGTGTACATGCAATGAACATTGTTTGAAAACGAGAAACCCTTGTGCTTATCTTTATTTATATGATGGAAAGTATCAACATAGACTCGCTATCATCAAGCATTGCTCGTATTACTCTTTCTCAAGTGCAAGCCAAATCGATGACTTCCTCACAAATGGAAAATTTTGAGGGTGCTCGCTCAATTCGCTCGAGTGTGTATAGGACGTGTTTTACGCTCAAGTCAGTCAATACATGCATCTTGTCAAGATTTCACAAATTGGACGCTCAAGATTGCTCGTAGCACATGACCAAACAAGAATCAAACGAGGTCTTTATTATGGGTTGTAATGTTGGCTCTTTGGTAAGGTATGGAACATTTGGATATAGTGGCTAACACACGATCAAAACATGATCAATAACACACACGATCCTAATCTCTAAAAACCCGAAGCTTATAATCGCTTCACCTTTCCTAATTCACCAAACTCTCATTCGAAAACCTTTCATTCACCCATGTTCCCGACTTTTTATTTCACAACACTTAGAAGCTTCTTGAATTTGCTTCTTTTTACTAAATTTAGCCTTTTTGAATTAGGCTTTTCACATGAACGCATGCTTTATCACTTTTCGTGATTTGTGTTGGAGTTTTTATTCTCTTTTTTTTTTTCTTTTCTTTTCTTTTTTTACGAATCCTAATCTCTAAAACCCGAAGCTTATAATCGCTTCACCTTTCCTAATTCACCAAACTCTCATTCGAAACCCTTTCATTCACCCACGTTCCCGACTTTTTATTTCACAACACTTAGAAGCTTCTTGAATTTGC